>VYZW01050227.1:514-10627 GCA_013401315.1 Balaeniceps rex
GACCTTGCGCTGAAAGCTTCCTGGCTAGACCCTATATCTATAGGGGAAGCCAATGAAATTCTCAGCAAGTGCCTTAATATGTTATGGGAGTTTCTGAAGAATGGAGGCCCTGATTTGAAATTCTCCCTTGTTGATGTGCATTAAAATTAGAATAGGCAAAATGAATAAATATTTCTACTAAAAAAACCCCACCACATCAAATCCTACATTAGAGTATCTTTAGACATAGCATCACAATGATTTAAACAAGGATCTCAAAAACTTAGTACAGAATAGGTCACAAGTCTTTAAAATTGTTACTGATGCCTATTGCATACTGGGATATTTTAAGAGTGAGCACATTAGAGTGGTTTTATTTACTCAGCTTTCTCTCACATGAAACTAATCCACACATACATTATTGATAAATAGTGCACACCTCTCCAGTTCACAGCATCTAAATTATGCAGAGTTAGGAACAGCTGACAAACTAATACACATAACTGTTTATCCTGGTAGATATCACTGTATTTGCTGCCAGCATAGTTGGTGAACTGCACTTTTGAGTAAAACCTGCAGTTTTATGTGTAGAGGGAGTTTTTCCATAGATGCCACAACATTGGGCATTCAGATTGATACCACTGTCATTACTCTTTTGCTCAGATAAAATATATTAGAATTAACTTAAATATATACAGAATCATCATTTGAAAGCAATCATGCAGCCTTATAAAAATAAAAAGTTCTGCAATAGAGTATATTAACTTACAGATGCACTGCACTATAGTTGCTCCATCAACAACAAATAATGTTCTACCAATGCTCACTCCTGCTTTGTTTTTACAAAGCAGTGCTTATTTTCATCTAGGAACTAAACACAACATTGTCAAGCAACGTCTCTCAACAGTCATGAAGTATTTAGCACAATATTCACCTGAGAGCATCACTTAGCACAGATTTTCAAAGGAATAATCTTAGGTTACATTTGCACTGGGTTTCCAAGAGGAAGTATGAGTTTTCCTATGCAGATAACAAGGCCAAATTCACCTCATCAGTTCACTTAATTCACGTCTGGAATGAATTTGGGCTATTCTCTATTCAACTGTGTTGAATTAGACTGCATCTTCAGCTTTATTTAGATGGAAGTAATCACATGAGAAAAGCCCTACAGAATATTCATTGTTTAGTATTACAGAGAAATATGCAAAATTTTGCATGAAGTTCATTATACACTGTATGTTCTGCCAGTTACCACTGGACAGCTTAGGTGAACAATTCATAGGGCCAATGACATACATTGTGGGGTTTGGGGCTTTTTTGATCACTGGGGCAATACAAGTACGAGACGAAAGCTTAAAACCCTAAAAGCAAGCCATTCTTCAAATACTGAAATCTAAATCCCATTTTATTATGCTGTCAATGAACTGCCGAGATTCTCCTTTGCTTGTTAACATGATAGCAGACAGATGAGAAGAAATAAAAAGTACTGGCCTGTGAAAGGCAAATCAAAAGGAGAGATTGAAGGGATTTCTCGAGTTACTAAGGTGAGTCTTTACGCCCCAGCCAGTGACCCAGCCAGTGGTCAGAACGGTGCAGGTTCCGTTTGGTTGCTCCG
Organism: Balaeniceps rex; assembly: GCA_013401315.1. NCBI lineage: Eukaryota > Metazoa > Chordata > Aves > Pelecaniformes > Balaenicipitidae > Balaeniceps > Balaeniceps rex. Next base: position 2,109 of record VYZW01050227.1, read on the forward strand.
AACGCTTAGACACGGTATCCAACTGTCTGCCCAAAAGGCTGAGAATTTGCAGTTTCTTTGTAAGCTTACTGCACAATAAACAAAAGAAGGGAATTTGATACTAACTAAACAGAGAATGAATAGTCAATAACATTGTATAAACTTTTTCAAGTCGCAAATCTTTATGCAGCAGGAGCACCTTTGCATGTTACTGGACTCTTTTACTTACTGCTAAGATTGCTTTTTTGTTCCCTCCCCCCATTTTTTCAGGTGTAAAATGTATTTTTCTAAAATGAAACCCTCACCTGTTGGCAGATAACAGCATCGAATCTCTAACTTCTATAAAAGAAAGGTAAACCATAGATTAAAAAGATGTTAAAGTAAATGAAGGAAACTGAGAGCACTATGATTACAGAGATACTTAAATACTCTGCAGCACTGCAAAATAACTATTTTATTACTTTCAACATGGGTGGCATAATGTTTATGAAATAAAAGATTCCAGTAAAATAATGTATACTTTTTCCATTGTTGGATCTCCAGTTCTTAAAATTAAAAAAGAACTTAAAATACCACAGATAACATTTTAAATAAAAAATTAAAATATGTAACAAGTTCCATGCTATCATAACTCAAAAACTATGAAATGAGGTGGCACATGAAGAAGAAACACAGAGGACAAAATGCAAACACAACGACATTTCTACAACAATTTTAAGTGCAGTTAACTAGAGTTTATAGACCTAAACCTGAATTCTCTTACAGAGGAAACATTATTGCATGCAGCATAGTGTATATTTCTCAAAATGCATTAGCTGTCAAGTTTAAGTAATACCTTACATACNAGGCTGAGAATTTGCAGTTTCTTTGTAAGCTTACTGCACAATAAACAAAAGAAGGGAATTTGATACTAACTAAACAGAGAATGAATAGTCAATAACATTGTATAAACTTTTTCAAGTCGCAAATCTTTATGCAGCAGGAGCACCTTTGCATGTTACTGGACTCTTTTACTTACTGCTAAGATTGCTTTTTTGTTCCCTCCCCCCATTTTTTCAGGTGTAAAATGTATTTTTCTAAAATGAAACCCTCACCTGTTGGCAGATAATGGAATTGAATCCCTAACTTCTATAAAAGAAAGGTAAACCTTAGATTAAATAGAAATTAAAGTGAATGAAGAGAGCACTATGGTTACAGAGACACTTAAATACTCTGCAGAACTGCAAAATAATTATTTTATTACTTTCAACATGGGTGACATAATGTTTATGAAATAAATTATTCCAGTTAAAAAAAAGTATATTCTTTCCATTGTTGGATCTCTAATTCTTAAATATAAAAAAGTATTTAAAGTACCATGACCAACATTTTGAATAAAAAATTAAAATATGTAACAAGTTCCATGCTATCATAACTCAAAAACTGTGAAATGAGGTGGCATATGAAGAAGAAACACAGAGGACAAAATGCAAACACAAGGATATTTGTACAACAATTTTGAGTGCAGTTAACTAGAGTTTATAGACCTAAACCTGAATACTCTTACAGTGGAAACATTATTGTGTGCATCATAGCATATATTTCTCAGAATGCATTAGCTGTCAAGTTTAAGTAATACCTTACATGCCCTTTTTGTAACTTGCAGAATTAGCTTTATGAAACCTAGCTGTTCAAAATAAAGCCTGGACTAGCAGTGCCATCTAGCATCTTTAAAAAAACCCCAGCAACAACAAAATCTCTGTGCACTTACAGAATTGGTGGGTTAGCTTTTATTAAGACTATCAATCTTTGTAATAGATCTACGCATCAAGTGAGCAACAGGACATGTTTTGATAATCAGTGTATTACCAAATATCTGTACACGTCACAAACCATCTGGACAATAAAAGTGTCAGACAAAACTCTTTAGACTTTGAAAGAGCTGGACCAAGACTGGGAAGAAGAGGGCATTTACTCATGCAATGTTGGGTTATAATACATGGATAATGTGAAGCTGTGATAAAGATGGGAAGAAGGAACAGCAAGAGGTTTTCTTCCTTAAGCAATATAAAATGTGTAGAATGCTTTAGATGACCAAAGAAAATATTTGCTTATGCCAGTAACGAGAAACATCTGTTTTGCATGGCTTAATAAATGAATTCCCCATTCTGAAACCTAACAGACTTCTGCTTTGCACAGGTATATATTGACACGTAACAATACATATGAAATATATTCATTTGTTCCTCTCTATATGGAGTTAAAAGGCTTAAGATTTGCAAAAGTATAACAGTGAGTGAAATTTCACGCACTTTTATTGTTTGTTGAACAGAATGAATTGCTTGGCATTGCATAAGACGAAACATGAAAACAAATACTGCCTCTCAGAGCCTACAGTATAGAAGACAGGCTCTGAAATGACAGGATGTACTGGGAAGCCTTGAAACACAGTCATTAATTATCATCATTGTTAGGAGCAAGCCTCTAGAAAGAACTTGAGTGCAAACAAGGATGGGAAGACACTGTAGCATAAGGAGCTCAGAAAAGAGAAGCGACATGAATTGTTATTACAAGGTCAGCCACAGCAACCCCTTGGCACAACACAGTGTATAGATACAGATATAGGCACACACCTTTGCCACATAGCTAAGAATCATTTCTATATTGCATAAACCAGAGGAATTAATTATATCACAGGCATGATAACTAGATTATGAATCTTTCAGTTGAAAGCTCCTGCAGAACAATTACATTGTGAAAAATTATTAATGCCTTGGTGACCTTCAAACAGATTTCATCTGCCAGTCTTTTCCCTTGTTCCTGTGCTTTTTTGTGTGGACGTTTTCTGAGAAAAGTTTAATCGATCGAGAACTGTAAATTTAGATACAGCTTGCAATACCCTAGATTATGCTGTTCATGAAGCAAAATTCTTCCCTCACCCTAGCTAAGTTTTCTTGGGATAGAAACAAAAATAGAGTGCCAAGATTTAAACAAACACCTCTGTAGAAAAACTAACCCCACCGAGTCTAGATGCCCAGTCACCCAGCTCAGATAACCAATGTTTCCAGTCTATGACACACCAACAGCAAACTTTGCTTCCACAGAAACATGTACAAAACAAACCAATCAAGAGATAGTTTAATATAACATTCTGCATCTGGCTTACATGTTAAAAATAAACTAAGTTGTGTCAATGTAATTGTTTGGCAACAACCTTAAAGTCACCTGTAACAATCTCAAAATCATCGTTCTGTTAGCAGCCCCAGTAGAAAAGTGTTAAATCTAGATATTTATTTAGGTGATTTTCTTTCAGGGAACAAGTGCCTTTTATCAGTCAAAAGCCTCACTTTATTATTATCTACTTATTACAACTGGTATTATGTTAGGTTTTGTGAGCTTCAACTATGGCACAGCATTCAGCTGAGTTAGATACAAACACAAAACTGATTAGCTGCCTAAGGCCGCTGAGAGCATAGGCACAGGATGTTTTCCTAAGGGAAGGAGGGGCTAGCTTGACACTTTAATTTATAAAGGGAAACCACACACCCAGGTGTTGCAGCTCTGCTCACTAGGAGCAATCAGGACATAATCTGGGTTGTTTATTTTGTTGGGTTCAGAGGTCTGTGCTGAAAGATCAAAAAAGACTTATAGTCACTCAGTAAGCTTCATGCATGTGATATTTTTCAACTGGCTTTTGTGTTGGTACTGCCTAGTTATTTGTTTGTTTGGATGCTTTAAGTAGGAAATCCCACTTGGGCTACAGCAAGGCAAATTGCCCCTTCATGTTAAAGCTGTATTTTAAAGGAAAAGAAACTTGAAAGGAAATCTGTGCCTGTTGTCCTGGTTTCAGCTGGAATAGAGTTAATTTTCTCCGTAATAGCTGGCATAGTGCTGTGTTTTGGATTTAGGATGAGAATAATGCTGATAACACACTGATGTTTTAGTTGTTGCTAGGTAGTGCTTACACCAGTCAAGGACTTTTTCGGCTTCTCATGCTCTGCCAGGTGCACAAGAAGCTGGGAGGGGGCACAGCCAGGACAGCTGACCCAAACTGACCAAAGGGCTACTCCATACCATATGACGTCATGCTCAGTATATAAACTGGGGGGAGTTGGCCGGGGGCAGCGATTGCTGCTCGGGGACTGGCTGGGCATTGGTCAGTGGGTGGTGAGCAATTGCATCGTGCATCGCTTGCTTTGTATATTCTTTTATCATTGTTATTATCATTACTTTCTCTTCCTCTGCTGTTCTATTAAACTGCCTTTATCTCAACCCACGGGTTTTACTTTTTTTTCCGATATTGTCCCCCATCCCACGGTGAGGGGGAGGGTGAGCAAGTGGCCGTGTGGTGCTTAGTTGCTGACTGGGGTTAAACCACGACACCTGTACAGTGAGTCGCAGCCATTCAGTTAAAGGTGTATTCTTAAAACTGATACAGCCAATCCTTTCTAGATGAATCCACTTTTATTGAATACTTTTTGACTTAAGGTATATTGTTATAAACAAACTTAGTAGAGAGATTGATTTAGTATATTTTAAACCAGTAACACACTTCAGAGGCTAGAACAATTCTGCTTGTTATCTATAGAGACGTATAAAAGAAAACATATAGCCTTCAATTACAACAGGTGCTTTAAGAGACTCTTCCGGGCAACAGTGACACCAATGTCGCAGCCAAAGTTACACAATCACCTCTGCCACCTTCCTAGAATGAAAAAGTCAGGTTTGCATGGCTCTTCTGACCCAAACTGTGCCACCATGGCAAAGAGAGTTGGGCAGTATTTCAAAGCAGCAATAAAAAAATGTTTCTCAGGCTGTCAGCACAGAACCAATAGTGAGAGAAAGAGAATATGCTGTGGTGTTCCCAACCTCTGGCATCTTGAATCTCTCCAAAGATTTATAGGCGCTGTCCTGAAAGTGCTGCCCATTGATGTGGTCTCAGGTTTCTTTAAAACAGTCCTGCATCAAAGATGTGCACAGTAGACCCTTTGGCCATGATACTGGTTCAATGATAAATCTGACTGTAAGAGTTTAAATCACTTTTTTTTTTTAATGAAAGTGGAATATAGAACTTAAATAGCAATTGCTTGTGCCACCCACCCAGGAAATGTAGGTCCTTCCGTGGGACAAGACCTATCATTTATTATATGGATATGCAACTTTTAGCATATTGTAATGTCTTGGACAACCTTCAAGCAAGAAAGAGATTCTTCCCCTCTACTGAAGTGCTTGGTAGTTGAACTGTCATCAACTACCCGCAAGAGAGAAGGAGGGTAAAAATAGCCATTCTTCACAACAAATTCCTTTCTAAATCTTTCAGATTCCCTGTCAATGCCTTTTCTGTGGCTACTGTTCTTGCAGCTACAGGGGACCTTGGCCAACAGGATGGCAGGCAAGCCATACAGTGGAAACTCTCTGAAATCTTGAGATTGGCACAGAAAGATGTCAAAACTCGCCAACAGAGTTACATTACTACAACAACTAACAAGAGGCTGGGATACCGCAATCTGGTCTCTACTTTTGCAAAGACTTGTACACAACCTCAAATTAACATACTGTTAGCCTGATCCAGAAAACACTGATATTAATGGAGACGTTTTTCCAGCTGATGTGACAGACCTTTGGCTCAGGAATTGTAAACAGCCTTGTTTGTGTGAGTAGGGTTTCTTTCAGTGTGTGAACATAAACAATGAAGGTTATGACAGCAGCACCTACCTGGGACATGTTGGGATACAGCAGTCAAAAGCATTAGAAAGGACTTAATCAGGGTGCTTTTTTTCTTGAAGTATTCTGGTTTTTTGTAACGTTTGCTGACCTCTAAAGGTCCCTTCCAACCCAAAGCATTCTATGATTCTATGATTCTATGATTTAATCTTACATCAACAAGAAACTTTAAATAAAGACAAACTGGCCGTTTGGTCTTGTCTTCACTATTTAGAAATTTCCTAAGATTTTCATGGAACGAAAATAAAAAACAAGTCTAACATCTCAAGCTTCCAGAACAACCCGTAAGCCTAGACATGTCCATTTCTTTTCTTTCTTTTTTTTTTCTCCATGAAAATGAAGCAAATATGTTTTTCTAAAGGAAATGGCATAAGAAAAACTTGGCACTGTAAGATCTGATTCACTGCAACATCTTCTTCTTCCATTGCATTCTCACTAACACAAAGACCAGTGATGTAGAAATGTCAGCCCTCATTTTATATGACATTAATATTTTCCACACCTTTGATACTCTAAGACAAAAATTACAACAGAATCAGTTCTGCTATTTTTAGCTTCAATGAATAAAAACTACAGCATTCTACAAGATTCACAAAATTCATTTTTCTTTCATCAGTGCTAAGAGCTAATTTGCCATGGCACAAACAGGAAAGAGAGAGAAAATCTGTTTCTGAATGCATCTGTTGGTTATGAACACAAATTAAGCTCAGTTTTTTTCTTTTTAACGGATGGAAAAGTTTAAAATCTCAAAAATACAGTAGGAGCAGAAAATAAAATATAGAAGTTTCAACATTTCATCCAAAAATAAATGTCCTGAACTTAGACACCAATTGCTTCACTTTTATATAACTGGAACACGTTTTCATTGTTTCAACTTTGATTTTTGGGGGGTGAGGCTATTGTACAGATTTGTGAATTTCTAGTCCATAAGAATGTCATACTTGGAGTTTGTTACTCCTCACAGTGTTGACTAGAATCCACTGTTGGAGGCTTCTGGAAAGTTACTTTTAACCACAAGTTATGGTACTAGCCACAGGAATTATGTGGAAGATAGATATGGGAAAGAGGAGCTTTCTGTAGCATACATTAGAACATAAGATGGATCTGATAATCATACTAGTTATTCCTGGTTCTAGTGTTTATGAAAAAAATAGAATCTTTATGTGAATTTTATTCCATATTTTAAAGAAAGCCTACCATGTACAAAGCTACAGAGCTACAAAGCTGGTAGTAATTTTAAAAGAAAGGCAAGATGTAATTGGGAAATACAGAAGCAAATTCAATGGTTTATTTCTTAAAATTTTAAACTACATCAGATGAGCAAAACAGCAAATGAACAAATAAGCAGATGAGCAAAATCTTATTTTGTCAGCTATTTTACAGTCCAAAGTAAGTAGACACTACATGAGAACGAAGAATTTGCTGCGTAGATGGAGTAGCAGACTGGGATTCTGGAGATTTGGCTCTTACCTCTTCTACTGGCCTTCTGGGTTGCCTTCAGCAAGACACTTCCGTAGCTTGTACCTCAGTTTCGTAGTATGTAGTGTGGATTTCCTTTGAAAAGCATTTTGAGACCTCTTGGTAATGCTCTCATGGTTAAATTGTATTGTTTTCATATTTTACTGTGATCTTACCCTTTTTGAAGGCAAAATATAGTTTGGGCATGTGGGATATAATTTATCCCACAGCACTACCCTTGGGCTGGTTATGTTAACCCAGGGCTATGTGCCCTGGGTTATCAAAATGGGATTTAAGTATCCAAAATGGGATTTAAGGCAGACTTATACATCTAATCAACTGAACTTTTGAAAACCTTTGCTCAAAGATTGTTTAAAGTTCATAGGGGCCTCAGGCTTCAACAAAGGTGCATTGGCACCTATAGATCAACTTCTAGTGTGTAAAAAAGCACCTAAGGACCTAAAACTGGGCAGGGCCAAGCAACTCTGCACACTAGTGCATACCTTAGATCATGGTGAAAGAACATGTCCTGCTGGAATCTTGACACTAAATCTGCTTATTTCCATGAGGGATTCAATCCAGTGGGTGTTAACAATCATACCTATGAGAAGAGAGATTTGAATTTCAGTGCCTGCTTGAACTGCTGCTTATTTACTTTGCATTAGGCAGTCATAAAATGCATAAACATACCGTGGAGCAATGACCGGAACCTAGATCGTTATTTTAAGAGGAAAGCTTTAACCCTAGGCCACAGTCGGTGTTTTTCTGGACGCGAGTGCATGCAAAGTGGATAAAAGACATTAGAATTGAGTAAGAAGCAGAAGAAGAGAGATTATTTCACCTAACATGGCTCAAGCACTTTGTTGGACTGGAGATGCAGACCTAAATCCTCTTCAGGCAGAGGGATTTGAACTGAAAAGTCCCATCACATTAGTAAGAACCTGTGGATGAAAAGCGATAGCCACTCGTGCTTTCTCCTCTGTTTCAAAGTACTGATTCCTACTTCATTGGAACAAAGAAGATTTACCTGAAGTGTCTATAACACTAAACAACACCTAGGTCTCCAACAAAGTGGTAACCAGGTGAGAATGTTTTCTCTTAGGTATACAGACAACAATCTAGATGGAACAAGCTGTAGCTTCTTCTGGAGGAGCCAAGCATCTGATACTTAGGGACTGTGATGATGAACATCACAGTGCCAAAATCCTTTATTATGAACAGATTCTCATGGTAGTTATATTGCACAGAAACATGAGCTCACTTGTAGACATGATGATGTCCCCAGACACCCAGCAATTTTTGGCGGTTCTTACAGTGTTTCAGTTCAGATTCCAACTTTGTAACTCATACATTTTCTTACAGAAATATGTAGGAAGAAT
>VYZW01050227.1:12250-23143 GCA_013401315.1 Balaeniceps rex
AGAATTAGAGAGAGAGGATCCTCGTAAGAAGAAATGGAAAATAAATTATTGTGAAAGGATGAGAGAGCTTGCTCCATTCTTGCTTATGCTGTAGTTTCACAGAAGATGTCACTTAGTAATGCAAGCATTTTTTTAAGCTTTTAATCGAGATCTATTTGTTTTCTTCAAAATCATGAAAACTATGGGAAAAGAATTCAGCAATCATCTAAACTGATCCCCGCACCAGATCAGGGCCACCTAGAACGACCCAACAAATTTCTTTCTAACTTACTTTTGAAACTTCCCACGAAAAAGATCATACAACCTACTGGTTCCTTGTAATGGTCTTCAAAAGCACCGAACATCGTGTCCATAATAATGACCTTCTCCTGAGAGAATGCGTAACGGCTACTTTGGTACCATTCTTTCCAGTTATAATAATGTTAGTATCTTTCAGACTTAAAAAAGTCCCATGCAAAAATAGTATTTATTCTCACATTTTAGATAGTTTTTAATCCCTTAAAAATCTTGATAATCTCACTCCTGATACCTAGATTTCTACAAGAAGAATTCCACACCTTTTTATAAGCCAGCTGAAAGTCTGAGTGGCAAAAGCTGAATAAACCTGCCCTAAACACACACATAGCTTTGAACATATGTGCTGTCATATTGAAATTTACTGGAATATGCAGGTGCTTAAATTCAGCCATAAGAAATCATCCAGATGGCTGGCAAAAGGCTCAAAGTTCTGTAGGGCCAAGCCCAGTTTTGCTTGAAGATGCCTAATAGATTAGAGGGTCTTATTTATGGATAGTGTTTTCTGTGTCATCATTTGGTGAGCTGACTTGCATTTATTCCTCTGACATTAACCTCAGTAATTATCTCTTCATAGGTACGACTTGCACATTTGCTCCTGTTGTAGAGGCCAATACTTTTTACACATTAGCTGATGTTGATTGATTTGCTTTTGTCAGAAATCCAGGCTGGACATAGTCATTCTTGGTGCCAGACTGCTCCCTACTCCCAGTTCTATTCAGTGTTCAGAAAGGAGATCTATACATGTCAGCCATCAATCAAAAAACTGGGGAGACGACATCCCAGCCATCACTTCTCTGCAGATGCTCCGTGTCGGGAATAGGATAGGCTGGATCCACAATACTGAAGATCTGAACAGATCTTCAAGGACAGGTTTCCATTTTGAAGAACGTATGGCTTCTCCCTAGCTCCCGTTTGAGGACACCAAGCAATTGCAAGAGAATGGAAGGATATTTCTTCTGAAAGCCACCTGGGAGCAACTGGTCCAGCGGAGCTGTGCATAAGCTCCTAGTCTTAGACTTCTGGAGGAGCACCCTTTACTGCAAACTGTAGAGAAAAAACAGGTTTATTTCCCTCACCCCCCTCTGCTCAGAGAGCTGACTTGTGGTGGCTTATCTGATGATGTGATTTGTGGACAAATTTGAATGCATGTCCATAGGGAACCAAGACCAGAAAGACTGTCTGGTAATTAATTTATATGCTCTGAGTTAATACATTATTTGTAAATGCTTTTTAAAATTTTTCTGACTAATCGCCATTCAGTAACCATGACTCTAACTAGCTGTTTCTCATGCCTAGAGTTTTTTGTAAGGAGCATTTACCTGCTGCTTTACTAACTAACTAGCTAGCTAACTAATTAACTAAATAAATAATATAATAGTTAATTAATTGAAGAGTTTAGCTGCCTTTTGGTGTATACCTGACACAAGCACCAACAAGAGCAGCTGACCTGGGGCAGGCTGAAGAAATGGTCAACACTGTGTTGTTAAATCTTTTGTACAACAGATTGACAGAAGTTCAGAAGACATTAAAAGCACTAGTATTGAATGCCTCAGAAATTAAGCAAATATTTTTACCGCTGCATCATCGGTGGATATTGTAGGTTGGCCTGTCTCTTCAGCCCTTCCATACACTTTCCTCTGCTTAGACAGCATTTTGTAAGAAGTAGTGCTTTTCCACAGACAACAGTCAATATTTACCACAACTAAGCAACTTGCTCTTTGTTGTTTATATTTCTGTCATTCAGATACACAAAAAGGGCTCCAGGATGATATTCTTCTCCCAGTAATCATCTGAATATGATAACTTGGTGATTCAGGGCTGGCAGGAATACCAGTGGCAAGGCAGCATCACAAGCAGAGTAGGAGAGAAAGAAATGGAGGCGTCCCTTCTTCTTTGTCTTCCTTCCTCCATTCTTTGGTGCAAGAAGCTCTTGTAAGCTTTTGAAAACTGCTCAGAGTGAGCTTTTACCGTATACACAGGCTTCTACTGCTTGTTATGATCAACAATGTCCCTTGGTTTGGCAAATTCCAGCCTGCTTTAGGGGCTACATATCCCTGAACTGCACTGAAAAAAGCTGCAGCAGTTTTTTCAGCATTTAGAAATATCCAAAGAAGGTATTTTACCAATTATTGGCATGCAAAAACCAACGTGTGTCATTTTCAAAGTTCTTTGCTTTTAGCTGCATATAGGATACATGAAACATGATGTCAAGTTTACTGAATCTGGCACTTAGGAGCTAATCATTATCATTAGTAACTGGCAACATGTTAAAATCTGCAACAATTTGGATCTGTGTGGCCAGTTGTTACCCATATACTGTAAAGAAAAATAATTTCTTTAAGCCTCACAGAATGGATGACTGCTCTTCAGAGAGTTGCTTAAATCTCTAACATGCTGTAAATATTTTAAATAATGCTAGAAAGAAGATACCATATCATTATCCTTTGTCTCTGTGTTTTGACNAAAGCACTAGTATTGAATGCCTCAGAAATTAAGCAAATATTTTTACCGCTGCATCATCGGTGGATATTGTAGGTTGGCCTGTCTCTTCAGCCCTTCCATACACTTTCCTCTGCTTAGACAGCATTTTGTAAGAAGTAGTGCTTTTCCACAGACAACAGTCAATATTTACCACAACTAAGCAACTTGCTCTTTGTTGTTTATATTTCTGTCATTCAGATACACAAAAAGGGCTCCAGGATGATATTCTTCTCCCAGTAATCATCTGAATATGATAACTTGGTGATTCAGGGCTGGCAGGAATACCAGTGGCAAGGCAGCATCACAAGCAGAGTAGGAGAGAAAGAAATGGAGGCGTCCCTTCTTCTTTGTCTTCCTTCCTCCATTCTTTGGTGCAAGAAGCTCTTGTAAGCTTTTGAAAACTGCTCAGAGTGAGCTTTTACCGTATACACAGGCTTCTACTGCTTGTTATGATCAACAATGTCCCTTGGTTTGGCAAATTCCAGCCTGCTTTAGGGGCTACATATCCCTGAACTGCACTGAAAAAAGCTGCAGCAGTTTTTTCAGCATTTAGAAATATCCAAAGAAGGTATTTTACCAATTATTGGCATGCAAAAACCAACGTGTGTCATTTTCAAAGTTCTTTGCTTTTAGCTGCATATAGGATACATGAAACATGATGTCAAGTTTACTGAATCTGGCACTTAGGAGCTAATCATTATCATTAGTAACTGGCAACATGTTAAAATCTGCAACAATTTGGATCTGTGTGGCCAGTTGTTACCCATATACTGTAAAGAAAAATAATTTCTTTAAGCCTCACAGAATGGATGACTGCTCTTCAGAGAGTTGCTTAAATCTCTAACATGCTGTAAATATTTTAAATAATGCTAGAAAGAAGATACCATATCATTATCCTTTGTCTCTGTGTTTTGACCTTAATAAAAAGCTAAACAATCTGCTAAATAAAAAGCTAAATCTGCCTTAATAAAAAGCTAAACAAATAAATATAGAACTAATTAAGCTGTATTTCCAAAAATCATAATCAGCAGCTGGAGAGCACCCTATAACAGAAGAAAATCATCTTTAAAAAGATCACAACTCAGCAATAACCTGATTTTGAGGGACTCGTTCTTCAATACAGAGGCTAGCACAGAAGTAGAGCCTGACTGTTCTTTCTGAAATCCAGGACTAAATAATAAGAAGGGTGTATCTAACTGGACAATTATATCTGAGTCATGGTGTTCTTACTAATAACATTAAGGGTACTAGTATGCCCTAAGCTATGAAGTGCTTAGGAAAAAATCCCACATATTTGAGCTGACTCCACATTTGTATTTTGTCTTCACAGTATCTTTGATGAGACACATTTGTCACATATATGTGCAGGGTATGGTCTTAGGAAAGGTGATGTGCAATCCTGCACAGCACTTCTGTGGAAACACAGGTGGAATGTACCATATAAGAGACACTGTGCTATATATCTCCCGGACGATGCCATGCTTAGGAAGGCTGACAGGTGCCCAGCCTGGCTTGCAACAGCTCCGGCACTGCCCGCTCGGCAGGAGGCATGGGGAGCTGTCCCTGGCTTCCCAGCCTTGCCCCACACTTCTCTGCTAGCAAAGGGCTCACTTCCGTCACCCTTCCTCAAGCTGAGAGGTGCTTACTCACAGAAGTAATTCCAGTGACTGCTACAAATTAACTGACAAAGAAGAGGCAATGTGCGAGCTCCCCCTGCAATGTGTGAGCTATTAACTAGCTCAGAGGGAGCACAGCTGGCTACCCTGGTTGCCTGCGGTGAGGCAAGCATGTTCAGCTGTTGGGCTGATGTTCCTAGCTGTCAGCTCTGTTTCAAACAGCTCCACAAGCAATGCCTAGAAGTGACTTCTTTGCTCCCTTCCAGTCACACTCAAGAAGGATAGAGCCTACCAGAGCTGTGGAGTTTTGGTTTGGCTTTGTTGCCTTTCTAAAAGGGATCTTGGTTGGATCCAGGAAGAGTTCTGGATAGTTAGCGCCTTTCAGGGTACACACCCCTGTTCATAAAAAAGCTTGTATAACTTTTTTTGGTTTTGTCTCAGTTACATCCCATACAAAGACCTTTTCCAGTAAATTAATAGATACAATTCAAAGATACAAAGATGACATTTAAGTACCAAATTATCTCTATTTCTGGAAAGTTTCCTCCAGGGAATGGGAGCTTCAATGTCACAAATAAACCAACACCTTGTTTCAGCTGAAGGTTTGGATCCTGGGAGTGATTTGTGAAAATGATTATAGTGTATCTTCAGGAGAAGTTGTATAAACAGTTAGAATAACTGGGGGGGGGAGGGGGCAGAAATTGTTGCCATCAGCATTATCCATTACAAGGAAAACTCACAGATGTATAGGTTTATGCGGAGGTAGGGAATATCAGAACGCACGACAGATTTCCTCAGAGTCCTGGTAGGTTTCCCCGTGGAAAATGTAGACTTAGATGAGACTGACTGGGGAAAAAAAGAAAGAATCTGCAAAGACCTGGCTGACATTTGCCTCTTCCTGGCAGTTTCAATCACTCATATTTATAGGAGTATTTCAGTGGCCTACATTCATGGTAGTTCTGTATGAGATGAGAAATAAAAACAAATCCTCTAAGATTAAAGTAACTCCTTGAAAATACTGCCTTTTTAATTATGTTTGTATCGCAGAGTATGCAAAACTGGCTGCCAGCAGACCATTACTAAACACGGTCAGTGTCCAACCCACGCACATAGCTATTTATGGCACTGCAGCTCAATGTCTGCGGGTCTGTAGTCTCCTCTAGCTGACCTCCATAGAATGCATTTTTTTACTTATTTCTTCTTCTTTTTTAATAGCTGTATTTATCAAACAAAAATCATACAGATATTTTCAAATGTCATACATCTCTTTGTAACTTCTTTGTCAGACATAGCATAACTATAAACATATTCTAAGAGAATAGCCATAATTAGCATTTTAAGAAGAATAAACAATTTTCTTAATCATCTGCTTGAAGCACAGCATTTGGTTTTGCCAATACATCCATGAGAGAGAAACACCTACTACTAGTAAGTAATGGGGTAAAACCTGCTTGGTCTCACAATTTGTATGTCTGTTCACAAGGAGATGATCTGTGCGGTCCTAAGAGCTGCCATATTTTGATTCTGCTTCTTAAAAGAAAAACATAAACCAGGGTATATTCCAGCTAATCATTACTTATCACCAGTGGCAGTGCTAGCCCAGCCAACTCTTCATTCTTCCACCAGATCTCACAGAGCAAGTCCTATCTTACTCCTCCTGAGGACTAGCCTCAGCCGGGGCAGGGCACTGGGCCATTCTCACTAGTGACTCTGTAGGCTGGGTGGAACTAGGTCTGGCTGAACTACGTTTCGGTTATCTCAGACTCATTTTGCACATGTCTCTTGTTATGTCTGACCTAGAAATGCAAGTCGTTTTGAAATAAAAAAGAAATGCTGAAATAAGCATTTTATTAACCTCTGCTAAACTCTGCTCAAGTTCTTCTCCAGTTTTGGATGCTTAGTTGGAAAGGAGTGTGCACAGAGGAGCCAAGGAATATGCTCCACACACTACCAAATCCCACTACAGGCAGCTAAAACCATATTCTGATTTTATGTATCTTATTCCAGCTTCATACACACAGATGAGTTACACGACCTTCAGTCTTGGTCTTTGACAACTTAAGGGTTTATTTTATACCCCATTCTTTACATAAAATTACAATAATATTAGTATTTTGACACTTTTTAAATGACATGGACGTACATGAAATGGTGAAAAATAGAGATGAATACAATGATGGTGATTTTGCAGATTTCTCAGAAGAAAACAACTGTAATGATGATCTGAGCCGTCACTGGCAGTTGGCATTCCTTACCTCATTTTTGGCAGAGCTGCCTCTCTGGCGGTGACATTCCTGGCCCAAATCTCTCTCAATGAAATCACTGGCAAACTTCCCAACACCTTGAATAAGAACAGAATTGGGTCCCATGACCAGAAGATGCCTGTGCATCTCTCATCATACTGTAAGCAGCAGATGGTCATGATTGCTATCTAGCAATCCAAACTGAGGGGCTGGTGACATCTGAGAGCGAGTTGATTATATTAACACTCAAAGGCATAGACAGAACTTATTTACAACACCAGAAAAGATAATGCCTTGCCTAAGGGAAATCATACAAGGCAAAATCTATTCCAACTACCTTAAAATATTCCTTCTCTGATTCAAGTCATCTACTTAACAAGGAAAAAAACCCCACAAACAAAAAAACCTTAAAACATCCCTCCTTGCTGATGAAAAGACACAAACATGGCATAAGCTATGGCCACAAGTATCAAAAAAAATTTTTTTAGACTATTTTTCATTAAAATTCACCTGTGCAATTAATTTCCCTGAACATTGTTTGGAAAGAAAACAGCCCAAAAAGAAAACTCTTAAAATATATTTTCTAGTTTTTGCACGTTTTAGAAAGGGTTTTATTTAATTCTGGATGGGTAAATGTAATCCAGCATTTATAAAACTGCAGCGCAGGAAACTTAGAGCTGTAAAAGGCAAAGCAGAAACACTGTTTTAGAAGCAGCAGGTACCATTTCTAGTCTAAGACCTATACTGAAGGTAGCTGCTTTTCAAGCTTAGCAATGGAACAATTAATAAAGGAACCCATTAAGGTCTGACTGTTGCTGCTAAAAAGGAAGGTTGAATTTCAGTCCTTTGAAGTAACTGAGAATGATTCAGGCCTCATTACAGAGATATAATCTACATTCATACATTTATGTTAGTGATTCAAATCTACTGGGACAGATTGAATTCCGTTAAATAGTGCATCTTTCCTGTGGAACTTTTCTCAGGCTTTCTCAGGCTAACCTAGGAGGTGACCTGACAATACAAAGTAGTGGGGTATTTAGGGATTCAACTGTGCTATAAAAGAAAGGCTATACAGAAAGTAGAAAAAAGAATGAGATATAATCTAAAAAGTTATGTCAGCTTTTCATTTGGACTCTGTTTTGTAAATGCCCTCCCTGTCATCACACGGGATTGAAAAGGACTCTATGTGTTGTAGTAGTTTTAAGTACTGCACTGAATATTGCACCTGCCAGAAGCGGGTTTAATATGAAATTCTGGATATGTGGGTTTTGTCTTAACCACAAGATCTTACAACCAACATACAGCCAATCACAAGCTAGAAACAGGTCTAAGCAGAACTCTCCTTGAGTAAATTCAAGACAGTACCTATTTTCTTAATGAGTAGGGGTTAAATATATCTGTTTGACCCCCAAACTACTATTTTCTCCTGCCACCAGAGATCCTAAAAGGCCGATTCATTGTATTTTCCAGCGTTTGACAGGAAAAGGGGAAAAATTGAAAGGTTTCTTCAAATGTATAATTTTAAGACATTATAGTAATTATTTATGATTTAAGCTGCTGGAATCAAAAGAACTTCAATTTTAGAAATAACGTTTTGTACCCTTCAGGACCTAGACAGCAAGCAAACACTGAAATCAGCTTTGTTTGACATACATGTAAGCTGTCAGGCATTCACCAAAAAGTAGGCTTTTGCTTTTCATTTTAGTTTTATTTCTTTTATTAGTTGCCACAAAAGGAAAGCCTAAATCAGATTCACAAAAAAAAATCTGAAATGCTTTACATTCAGTGCAAATACAAGCAGAATAAATACTCTGAAGTACCATAAACAACATCATAAAACATATTGATTCTAACATTAAATGGTTTCATTTTTAAGGCTGTTTAAATGTCACCCCCAGAAGCTGGACACATAAATTTAGGAGCTGACTCTTTCCAGAATAAACACCATAATTGGAGAAAATAATTTCTAATTTCTGTTGTGAAGTTAACAATATATTTAACATCCTAATCTAATGAATCAGTCTAATTTTAGAACTATTTGTTCTTTTCTGTATTTTCTGTTGTTTAAATTAAGATTTACTCCAAATGCCAAATGTAATTGTGTAGGTGGTTTTCCATTGCATTCCACTGATCTGCATTATTAAACTGCCTCTATTTCAAAGAAGTTCTAGATTTATGTATTGAGCTACTCACTGTTTCTGTACTGCTTCACTTCTCTGCTACTCCATTCTCTTAGCAAATGTTCTACCTACTTGCATTCCAAAACAGTTATTTTACAATACTAATTACTGCACCAAAATGTAATGTCTTGCGTGCTGCCCATATCCTGTCAGTCCCTGATCCCTTATTCTGGAGTTAAAAGACAGTACATAATATGGAGGATGCCTGTTAATTACTGGAAAAGTTGACAGTTCAGTGATGGGCTAGAAATATGAATCTGTCATAACATTCAGCATGTGAAATGACAAATCCATTAGGAGAGATGGAATCAAAGGAAAAACCAACAACATATGCCCCTCCAGGAAAAGAATAGCTTGAAAAATCGCTTTAAAATAGCCTTGAAAATGGAAAATTTGTTTATTTCTGGCTACGGGAACTGCATTAGTTTAAAAAAAAAAAAAAAGACAGCAAAATATTCAGACAGATTTTATGGGGAAACCTTTGCAATCCCAATAAAGCCCCTTTTGCTTTGAAGTCAGATGTGTGATTCAGTAAATGACTCATGTTAGCAATTAGAAAACGGTCATTTAGGGTCCTGATTTCTTTTGAGACAAGGAGGGTGAGGGTGGGGAAAGAGACACAATAAATCTTGAGAGGCTTAAAAGGAAGAGCAGGCTGAAGTGTGAACTTTTTATTTCAGCAGCGGAAGCGAGAAATCAGTGATTCATTAAAGGAGGGAGAAAGACCTCCATGGAAGCTGGAAAAGAAGGAAAAGGAGCTAATTATGTCTCTTCCCTTTTTACTCTCTCTGACCAGCACATAATCTGCTTTTCCAGGGTCTGCCTTTAGTATATACTTCTTTCCAACCTCTCCACGCAACCCCTCCTCCAGCGGCGGGGGAGGGGGAGATCTAGCAGGCAACAAGCTCCAGGTGGCTTTCTCAAGCACATCACTGCCAAAAAAATAAAATCCTCCGCTAGAAAACAAGTTTGTTTTTTTGTTTTTTTTTTTTGGGGGGGGGCGGGGGCGGGAAGCCTCCCTAGAGGGAATTGGTTCAGCCTGGAAGACAGGGAAATTAGTAAAGCGTGAGTCTCTAAGCCATGCTGGTGGCCGGCGCTCCGAAGAGAAGAACGCTTTAGGAGCAATTAGCAGCGAGGCGAAGGCGGCGGCTGCTGCTGCTCCCGCTGCCGCCCGGGAGGAAGCGGGGGCAGCTCCCGAGGCTCCCTCCGCAGCAGGCACCGCTCGCTGCAACTGCAGAAGGGTTTCAGATGTCCCACCGCTGCTTGACCCCCTGCAAATAAGGGCTGACCACCAGAGGCACATCCCACCTCTGACTTGTAATCGCTGACATTTAGGCTACAGCTTCCAACCTGTTTACAACCAAAGGGGGAGGGAAAGGAAGGGAAGGGGGGGAGACAAGTTGGGATTTTTCCCTCTCTCTCTCTCGATTTTTTTTTTTTTTAAATACTGTTCTGGAGAATTCAAAGCAAAACAAAGAAACTGCCTCCTCTGGGGTTGTCAGTGGGAAAGGACGAGTTGTGCAACTGGTTTAGGATTTGCAAAAAGGCGAGGGGGTGGGGATCAGAAGAAGGTGCAAAGCCACAAAGCGTGAGTGCGCGCGTGTGTGTGTGTGTAAAGGGGTATGTGTGAAAAATCCCTTCCAGCACCCTTTCCGCTGGTTATTATTTATTTTTGTTGTTGTTGTTGTTCACTTTGCTGTCATCTATTTTTCAGACCTTTCTGCATCTAAGATGGTGAAGAAAGGAGTGAGGAGGAGAACAAAATAACTACTGGGAAGTCTCAAACCAGGTTGGGGAGTGTGTGTGTATGTGGGGGGGGTGGGCTGGGGAAGACAAAAAGGAAAGAGGATTAACCACAGCAACCCCCCCAAAAACACCAACAGCTCTTTTTTCTGAGGGAGGACTCGAAGGATTAAAAGGCAGCAACTTCTGAGGCGATTTGTCCCCTGAGTTATGGATGTTGGTGCACTTACTTCAGGCCAGATCAGAGCTCAGAGGGATCTAACCAGGAGCAGCAACCACCGGCTCTCCACTTGCCTTTTACCAGGTTTTACCCTTCCAGTATGTTTCATTTGA
>VYZW01050227.1:33613-43851 GCA_013401315.1 Balaeniceps rex
TCAGGGGAAGCAGAGTGGTGCACATGACCCATGTTCTAATGACAGGACGCCTTTCCTTTGTCAAAACACTAGTGCTAATAGCTATACAGAAATCATATGCTCACTGAGGATCTGTAACTGCAAAACTAATGGTAACATGAAAAGAAGCAGCAGAAAGAGTCTAGAGCTAACCATGTGAGCCGAGCTGTGGCCGCTTTTTGTTAGTCTGCTTCAGGGTCTAGGCCTGGTTGCTCAGCTGGGTCTTCAGATGCTGAAAAGATAACCTGCTCCCGCAGAAGATACGTGTGTGGGTTTGGTGCTACCCTTACTGCGTAGCTGGGTCAGCAGTAGGTAATTTGGCCAAAGGGCTGGGCTAAGGCACCACTGTGTGCAAACTGGAGCAGAATGTTAGTACAAGCTGAGTTTCACCAGGTGTTCTGAGGTACAACCAGACATCCAAATAACTGCAAGCTCTTTAAATTATTGCTTTACCTGGTTCTGACAGAATAGTTTGGAAAGTGAGTAGCATGTAATAAATGGAAAGAAATTATGATTGTTTCAGCTTCTTGCAGATGAAGATACTGGGTGAAGGCACATGTTATGCAAGTATGCCAATTATTACGAACAGTAACATTTACTGTCATGTCTGTTAGCTTTTATTCACAGGCCAGCATCAGCTCTGCTTCCGAACACCCATGAGCACACGCAAGCAATGACTCACTTCTTAGGGCAATGAATAGTTTAAACCACCTAAGCAGCTGAAACAAAATTTACTAAGGTTAGCACTGGGAGGTGCAAATTATGCCCTTTTTGAGTCTCAGAAGTGGATTTAGTTCAAGCAGTTTTGCTGCTTCCCTTGGGTTTTGCTTTGTGGGCAGCCTTACTCCTAGGCCAAGGAGGATGGAGGGAGGTGCTGAGATCATTCAGACTGGCAATTCTATCCATCCTGGCAATGATGATGTTTTCTATTGCCAACATATGGTGGGAGATAATGCAGGACAGGGGGAGGGGGATGATACTAACAAAATCTCTGCTCAAAGTACTATGTAGAGAAATGCACCATTTCTCTCTCAGTTTCACATGCCTGAATAACCTGAGGAGCGGTAATTGGAATCCAGTATATACATCCCATGGTATTTAGACTATGTAACAGCTATATATTACTTAGTTATTCTTTAGTACTTCCTTTTCTCATATGGCATAAACTGGTCAAGAACAGTGACTGCTGATTGCTTCAAAGCTGATGATAACTGTGTATTAAGGAGCTACACAACTGAACATTGCTAAAAACATTTTAAGATCACTGTATGGAAGACATAGAAAGATTACTATTAGTAAATGCAGTGTGTAAAATACCTTGCTTATAGGGCTTTGGATGAGGAAATGCATTTCAGCTGGATGGTATACCTTACAGAACAGCTACTCCTTCAAGGCTGCAAATAAATCGCTGGTGTCAGACCTTTTCTTTCCCAACCATTCTTTGTAGAAGAGTTTTTGGGGTTTTTTTGAACTTTAGAAAGGTTCTTAACGACCATGATGGAATTTTTTATCAAAACAAGACTGAAACGTATAAGGGCTGGAATAATGACCTGGGACTGTGGGAAACTAAAGGCTCATGTCCTTCACCATGAGCTGTGAAGATATCATGGGCATGAAGGGAGCTGGGGGACTCTTCTGAGTTCTCCATGCTCCTCCTGCTGATGGTCAAGCAACACAGAGGAGGAATCTACTTAAAGGGAAGAAGACTGAACAATTTGGCACAAGGATAGTCTGTGGGAACTAAAAAAGTTATCAAAGGAGTATAGGAAGTGCCATAAAGTGTTAGGTATTATGAAATATCAGGTCCTATATGTTTTTTATCTGTTGTACCCCAAAATATATAAATGTATTTGACTCTAATCTCTCTTTGACTCCTTGCTGCTTATAAAATGAGGATAGTAATACTTCCTACATGAGCATGGGTGTTATGAAAACAAAGTATTTGTGAAACGCACCAGTAACACTGTGATGAATGCCAGAAAAAAAAAAAAGCCTACCAGGAGAGTAATAATTCTCTTTTTACAGGAAGGTTTGGATATAAGGAATAGCAAGGGTAGTTTTGTCCTCTTTATAGAATGGGAAAGAGTAAGCTACTTCTTAACTCTAGCAGAGTTATTTTTTTCTAGTCAAAGGAGAAACACCTTAAGATTCCCCCCACCCCAAAGTATTCTATAGCTTTTCTTGCAAGCACTCTGTCAAGATTACTCAACAAATTTGTTGCATAGCATAATACAAAAGTTAATGGCAAAATAGCTCCCAACCAAACAACATGGGTGGAGGTGCAAATTGGATCTGTCTTTCTGTCAAGCTGAGCTCTAGATCTGGTTGTGCTGCATGAACATTATAGTCATGAGCGATGTCAAAATTTATTTTGCTTTAAAGGTATGAACATTAGGATGTTTCAGCTCAAGGATCTATGTAATTTCCATGATTAAACAGTTAAAATATATTTGCGATTTCACTCTCTTTACTGTCAGGCCTATCAGTCAAAGAAATTTGAGCATGATCTCCACGTAATATTTATTATATTTGGCCTTATTATGTATTTTTGGGACTGCCTTATTTCCCTGAAATGCTGTCTGTGTGTTGGAGTTAAGCTACTGGAATTATTTGTTTAGTTTTTGTTTCTTTTCCTACCTTTTTTTTATTATTGATACTTCCACTTTAGTGTCACAAACATTACTCTTTCAGTTTAATTTATTACGGTTACTTTTATATGTCAAAACTTCTTTTTGAAATGACAGCCATCCAAGTTAAAGTCTTTTCAACTTTAGTGAAAACACATATAATGAGGCTGACACTTGGCTCATGTGGTATTAATCTGGTCTCTTGGTCATTTCTTCTGTGTCTCCTGCTGCAGTCTGCTCTCAAAAAGACATATCTGCAGCTGGGGAGTACATAAGATTAACTTCCGCCTCTCTGTGGCTTCTTGCCTCAGACCACACACCAAATAATTCCTCAAAGCATTATCCAGATTTGGTCAAAATTCACCATGCTTGCTTTATTCCTTCAGTTCTGCCACACATGCATTTGTGGACTCTGCTTGCAGCTGATTCTGCTTATGAAACAGGAAACATTTTGCAAAGATGAAGATTTGGAGACAAACACTATTGTAAAATATCTGTAATAATTTTTCTGTGGAACTCTTCCCTTTTTGGTTTTGCTGACTTTATAAATGTACACGGTAGACCATAAAGGTCAGCAAGATGTAACCTTTTTGTTTTCAGCTGTACCCAGGGCATAACAAAGACTGATGTAGCTTTTCAGTACAGGCTGAATTATAGTAACTCCTGTGTCCAAAATGAAATTTAAAAAAAAAGGCAAACCACAGTGCTTATATTCAGGAAGATCTTTAGTGCTGTCTGAACTATTAAATTCAGTAACGCTACAAAAAATTGCCACTGTGCGGGTGGAGGAAGTGTGAGTCATGTCTCTTACCCAGGGACCTCCAAACCTTAATCACAGTTTGAAATCCTTAAAAAGGGAGCCACAGATGTGAGGAGTACGAGTACCTGTGTTCACACACTGTCCTGGTTTTGGCTGGGAGAGAGTTAATTTTCTTCCTAGTAGCTGGCATAGTGCTGTGTTTTGGATTTAGTGTAAGAAGAATGCTGATAACACACTGAGGTTTTAGTTGTTGCCAAGTAGTGCTTGCCCTGTTCAAGGACTTTCTTTTTCAGCTTCCCATGCTCTGTCAGGTGCACAAGAAGCTGGGAGGGGGCACAGCCAGGACAGCTGACCCAAACTGGCCAAAGGGCTATTCCATACCATATGATGTCATGCTCAGTATATAAACTGGGGGGAGTTAGCTGGGGGGCAGCGATCGCTGCTCGGGGACTGGCTGAGTGTCGGTCGGCGGGTGGTAAGCGGTTGCATCACTTTTTTTTTTCCCCCCTGGGTTTTGTTTCTCTCTCTCTCGTTCTCCTTTTCATTGCAATTTTATTACTATCATTATTATTGTTATTTTATTTCCATAATTAAACTGTTTTTATCTCAACCCGTGAGTTTTCTTTTGCCTTTCCAATTCTCTCCCCCATCCCACCAGGCAGGGGGAGGGTGAGCGAGTGGCTGTGTGGTGCTCAGTTGCCGACTGGGGCTAAACCACGACACACACCAATGGAGATTCAAGAAGTATCTGTAATGATGAGCAGAAAAACCAGTAGGTAAAAACACCTAACTACTTTCTGTTACCTTGTGCTTAATACAAGAAGTTATAGGTGAGGTTACCAGACACTTCTGATTAAGTCCATACTGGAGACAGGAACACAATTTTGGTGTTTGAGTAAACTTCAGCCTGGCATTTTCTAATATTCGTATTGTTGGTTTTTTGATTAAATATTTTTTTCATGATAGTTTCAGAATCTTTCTGCTTTTCACAGTAGCCAGTCATAAAAATATATATAAAAGCTCTTCATTTATAGATGTGTTTTGTGTGCCAGGCTATGGAAGTTCTACATGCAAAACTCCTGTTACACACTCAAATGAAAGAGTAGATTGCATGATGATGCAACTAATGGGCCGCATAAGTTTCCAAAGAATCTCTAAGGGCCCTAACTGAAGAGCACACTTACGTTTTCGGGCGTAATCCTTGTGCAGCTATTGCTGTGAGCACCTCTGAGAGCTCCCTCTGTCGAGTTTATGATGTAAAAGCTCTCATGATGTGAAACATCTTGATAATAAGTAGAAATCTGTGTCGTCATTGCAGTATTTGGACACATTAGATTAATGTCTTCAGGAGGACCATAGCATATGCTTTACCTAGCAAAAGATGACAAATGTTAGAGACTTCTAGATATCTTATAATAATTTCAGAGTTTAGTCAGTTAAAGAACTTATCTCATTCTCCTGTTCCAATAAATACCTTGCTAATGAATCCTAGTTAACATGACCCTGTAGCAGACTTTTTTGCTGTTGCTTTTTTTTTTCCCTTTTCATTCCTTATCCAAATGGTAGATTTGTTTTCTGATTTTGAAGGAGAGCTGATACTCACAAGTCATATGTCACAAGCCACTAAAAGTGTCAAAATCTTACAGCAGGCCTTTGGTGGCTTATTAATCTCTCCTTTTCCCCCCCTCCTTTTTTTTAAAGGAAACAGACTAATTCACTTAAATATAATGAAAGCCATGCTTGCTATAGCCTACTTTTCAAACAGTGTCAGCCCAAGTAAGATCTGTCTTATTTCTTCACCTCCTTTTCTTGGCTCCAACAATTAAACACAAAACTGAAAAATACACGTTTTTATGGCAGAGCTATTTCATATGTCAAATGAGAAATGGAGGCTGCCATTTTCATAACGGAAAAATATACAAGCGTTAGGGCAGGGAAGCTTTCCTTTCCTTTGTGCCCCTCCTTCTAAATTATCATCAGCAACATGCAAAAGATAAACCTCTATGTTAAATAGGGAGACCAGATGTATGTTTAACCTCTTGCCCTCATTTTTCTAATCGGCTTCCATTAGGAACAAAAAGTTAAAATATCTCTAAACAAAAATAACTGATATGGTAAGGTGAACTTTTCAACTGAATAAGAGCTCTTTAGAAAAAGGCAGTATTACAGACTGCTGTGTTAGGCCAACAGACTGTTTTACTGTAGTGATACATCTATACTTGGAACAATAACTCCATGTTTACTTTTGATAAGTAGTGGCAGAAATTTTGTTGAGTTGTAGCAAAAATGAAAGTAACAAGTAGTTAAAATTCTTATGTGTTAAAGAAAATCTGGAAATATCATGCTACAGATCTTAGGTTTGCTATTCAGTGTTGACTGACTTTTTCATCTCTGCAGACATTAGCTAACCAAATCTTGAAATATGGCTGTGTTATTTTCCCCTTTTTCAGAGACAGGGACCGAGGCAGAGAGTTTAAAGACCAGGATTTTCTCTCTTTTATCTTTATTCAAGCTTATTCCACCATAAATCTCTGGACTGATGGTTCTACTCTGTTCCTTATTTTGCATTCACAATACAAAGGATGATATTCGTGTTCTTAATAGAAATGGGAATTGAAGGGTAAGGTGTAATATTGTTTATTTCGTATAGCAGAGTATGTCTCCAGCATAGATATACAAGTATGACAGATTAAATGACAACTTGAACATTAGTTAAAGATACAGAAAGTAGAAGAAAAGTCTACAGAAGCAATTGAAAAGAGACAATAGGCAATTCTGTCTAAAGACAGAGGTATTGGAAAGTGTCTTCTCTTGGTAAAAATACCTATCAGCCAGTGGAGTCAAGAAAATTGGCAATGTTTGAAAATGAGTTTAATGAGCAAAGCTAGGAGCTGCTGGTAACCCATAAGCTATCCTTTGGAAGAGTTTGGGAACTGAGTTTGTTTTATCATGAAAGATAAATGTTTTAAGTGCTGTTAATGTATTCACTACAGATACCAGCTGGAGAGAGTCTGTCCTTTTGGAAATGCACGGTCTGAAAACCAGCAGATTTTGCGTATGGATTCTAAGTTCATAATTTTAGTTGCTTCTTTCTCATATTGTTAAGCCTTTATGGATGAGTTAGTGTTTAGGAGAGATTTAACTGAAGAAAAGGTATTCACCCAGGAACAAAAGAAAATTGCCTACAGAAAGGCAGGAGAAACAGGTCTGAGATTGAAAAAATGAAGATATTATTGCAATCAGGGAAGCACTACCAGAAGTGAGTGAGTAGAGGAGAACCCCTCCAGCAACCTGTTCTAACTCTGCTGGAGGTTACTAAATCTCACCAACTCATGGCAGCATTCCATAATTTCCCCCACGCAAAATCACACATCTTAGCTTTACTGGCTTAAATACAAGATTTCAGCCACCCTGGCTGATATTAGCTAAAGCAAGTGTATGTACACTAGAGCGTTTGGAGAGCAGCTAAGCTCCATCTCGGGAAATCACATAAAGACTGGCTGGTATAGATTTTTTTTTTTTTTTCCGTTAGTCATGACTCATAACAAGGATGCAGGATGTTTTAGAAGGAAAAAAAGTAAAGGGAGTGTGAAAAGGAGTGACATTTGATATAAAATCATCAAAATCATTTAGACTTTGAACAGAGAGGATATAGTTTTGACCCTGTACCTAAGTGTAGCAGTCCAGGATCTCAGTTATGCATTCTTCATATTTGTCTGAAATTGGCAATTGGTAAAGTAGCCAATTTATTCACACTACAGTTTCAGTTTCTATCAAGAGTATCATTTCAGCACCTTATAAAAGTAATAATACCACCTTAGAACCTAGTCCAGGAGAAAATACCAGTTGATTTTATGGGTTGTGCCAATCCTGGAAAAAGTTGCAGATGTCAGCGTTGCAGAAGGCTGAAATAGCCAAAGGAAAAGGTCAGTTTTGGGATAAAGAGGAAAAGGAAATTTTAAAAGAATTCTTTGTGCTGCAAGCTACAGCTGGGGAAGCAGGAGAACTCTGAATTCACACAATAAGCTCCTCATCTTTTGTGCCCTGCAACTACCTTATAAACTCTGTCTTTTCCTTATCTGCACAAATTTCAAAGGTAAAATACTAATATTGGAACCATTCCTACTGGACAGCTTCATCAGACAGTTTCTGTGGAACAGCAGTCTATGCACGTTATCAATGGCATCTTTATTACACTTCCAGAACGCTCCCTCATCCACAAGACAGGCACTTCCAGATGGCCTCTTCCACCTACAAACATCCTGTCTGTGGCAGTTTGAGAGCTGTAGGTAGGTGGGGAGTGGTTTGTGGCTCTTGACCTAGAACAGGGAAGTTCTGCAAAGCCATGTAATATGTAACCAGTGAACTTATGGTACCAAAAAAAATCTCTACTTATCTTTCTCTGACTGCTTCTTTTAGCATCAACTTTTGGTGGATCACTTCAAAGTGGTCTGGCAGGCCTTGTGTCCCAGGATCAGGAAGCAGCTGGCATTGCTGTGTGGCTTATGACAACTGGGGAGCTCTGCTGCGTGTGCAGCCTCGTCATGGGCGTTTGTTACATTTGGTCGGTGTGTGTCCATTAATTAAAAATGTGTCAAGTCACAGGAAAGCAGGACCAAAAAAACCCCAAACTCCTGGGAACCCTAATATAGCCCCTGTTATCACCAGTGCTTGTCATATTAATTTGTTCAGAAGTTTATCAAGTTCAATTAACACCAGGTAGTTTTGCCCACCATACTCCTTAGCTGAGGACTGTTCCACAGTCTCACTCCTCTAAGAGCTACAAATAATTCTTATTTTCAATCAAAATACCTACATCAGCGCTAGTCGTCCCACTCTTTTGCCCCAGTGGTGTCCTTCACTACCCCACAGCTTTTCNTGGAAAAGACATTTAAGATCATCAAGTCCAACCCTAAGATGATCTGCTCCATGACCTTCCCTGGCACCGAGGTCAGATTGATGGGCCTGTAGTTCCCCGGATCCTCCCTCCGGCCCTTCTTGTAAATGCGTGTCACATTTGCCAACCTCCAGTCAAGTGGAACTTCCCCAGTCAGCCACGACTGCTGATAGATGATGGAAAGGGGTTTGGTGAGCACCTCTGCCAGCTCCCTCAGTATCCTTGGGTGGACCCCATCTGGCCCCATAGACTTGTGTGTGTCTGATTGTCCGAGCAGGTCACTAACCATTTCCTCTTCAATCATGGGAGTTTTATTCTGCTCCCTGTCCCTGTCTTCCATCTCAGGGGGCTGGGTACCCAGAGAACAACTGGTCTTACTCTTAAAGACTGAGGCAAAGAAGGCATTAAGTACCTCAGCCTTTTCCTCACCCTTTGTCATTATGTTTTCCCCTGCATCCAATAAATGATGGAGATCCTCCTTAGCCGTCCNTTGCATCCAGTAAAGGATGGAGATTCTCCTTGGCTCTCCTTTTGTTGTTAATATATTTATAGAAACATTTTTTATTATCTTTCACAGAACTGGGCAATTTAAGTTCTAGTTGGGCTTTAGCGCTTCTAATTTTCCCTCTGTATGAAACTGAAACAATTTATCACATAGGGTTTTACTCTCATTGATTTGCATATAAGACCTCTCTTGAAACTTGAAAGGAGAATATTGGTTTACAGGTGTTTTGGGGAAGGAACTTATTTTCCCCACTTTGTGAAAGATGTTGAAATGCCAAAGCATTTTCCAATTAGAGTGAATATGAAATATTGAAACAGACTTTCCTACAAAATTGAAGTCCAAAATAATGTCAGTTTAGATGAAGCATGACATTTTGTGGGAATTAGTTAGAAATATGTCATGAAAACTGTCCAAATTGAAATATTTTTTTTTTACTATATTAAGCTTAACAAGATGTTTCTCTATTTCTTTTAAAAGTATAAAAAATGAATTGTATCATAGTTTTTAGAAAGTTGAATTGAAAATTTGGTTGAAGCCCATTATTTCTATGGGAAAATTAAATTAATTTAGTGATATTTTCAAATGAAGTAATGTTTGGTCATAAAAGTTCCATATATAACTTACTAATTTCAAAATAGGAAAAGAATTAGATAGTGAGCAAATAAATGCTCAGAAGAGAGTTGTAGTACTCTTTCCCAAAATAATCAGGCTCTTCACTGACATGATGCTAAACACAGAGAATGACTGTTGTGTTTNATGATGCTAAACACAGAGAATGACTGTTGTGTTTCGCACAGGCCTGTGACCAAGTTCTTGGTCCAGGCAAGCAGTTTGACCTTCTGTAAAATGTTTAAGTTAATACTTGAGGCTCAAGGCACTGATGTCTGTACAACTGAAGGAATAGACAGTTCCAGCTAGTCCTCAGGTAGCTTCAGTCCCTAAGAGTTGTTGAATTTTTGAATTAGAAATAGTAGAGAATTAGGGCGCATACCCATAATGGCTTAACAATGTGCACAGAACTGCTGATTTCCATGCAGAAACCTGCCCATGGGTCATTATCTCTCTGTCCCACATGTAGACAGGAACAAGCAGAGCTCTACTTTGACTTCCTTGGCTTCATTCCCCAGTGCTATCAATGGGCTTAGGGTAAACATTAGGAAATATGCTTGTTTTCTGCTCCCCAAGCAAAGCATTACTTCCCCTGACTTTTTTCAGGAGTAGCAAGACAAGTGCCGTTTGTTCTGGTTACAGTGCAAGCTGAGCAACCAGGACTTTTTTTCATGAAGTTGTATCTTTGTTGTGCTAAACAAAGCATATTTGTATTTAGAAAAACACTTTAGGAAACTGTTTTATGTGGCTGTGTATTTGCATTTGATATAATCCATACAGGTCTCTTACTTCTGTGTTGAGAAGGGGTGAAAAAAAAGTGTT
>VYZW01050228.1:0-14957 GCA_013401315.1 Balaeniceps rex
CCCCCCCCGGCTCCACCAGCCCACCCCGCGCCTGGCTAACCTCTGCCCGCGGGCAGCACCGCACACGGACCCCGGGTCCAGCAGTGACCCCCTCGCAGCCCCGGCTGCCAGCCCCCCCCGGGGGCGGTGGGACCCCCTGTGCCCGTGCCGGCCACCCTGGGAGGAGCCGGGCCACGAGATCCCCTGGCACAGCCGCCCTGGCCATGCCAGCCATGCCGTGCGCCCCGTGGGGACATCATGGCCGTGCCAGCCATGCCCTGCGCCCCGTGGGGACATCATGGCCGTGCCAGCCATGTCCTGTGCCCCACGGGGACATCATGTCTGTGCCAGCCGTGCTTTGTGCCCCACAGGGACATCATGGCCGTGCCAGCCGTGCCTTGTGCCCCACAGGGACATCATGGCCGTGCCAGCCATGTCCTGTGCCCCATGGGGACATCATGTCTGTGCCAGCTGTGCCCTGTGTCCCACGGGGACATCATGGCCGTGCCAGCCGTGCCCTGTGCCCCGTGGGGACATCATGGCCGTGCCAGCCATGCCTTGTGCCCCACGGGGACATCGTGGCCATGCCAGCCATGTCCTGTGCCCCACGGGGACGCTGTGGCTGTGCCAGCTGTGCCCTGTGCCCCATGGGGACATCATGGCCGTGCCAGCCATGTCCTGTGCCCCATGGGGATGCTGTGGCCATGCCAGCCATGCCCTGTGCCCCATGGGGACATCATGGCCGTGCCAGCCATGTCCTGGGCCCCACGGGGACATCATGGCCGTGCCAGCCATGCCCTGTGCCCCATGGGGACGCTGTGGCCGTGCCAGCCGTGCCCTGTGGGATGCCCCGGCCATGTCAGCCTCCCCCCCCGTTCCCGCGCGGTGACAGTGCTCGGCAGCACAGGGCTATAAATAGTGCCGGGGGCGGCGGTGGCGCGAGGGGGGACCTGTTGCCAGGGAGACCCGCTGGGAGCGGGGGACGACGCAGAGAACGGGGCGAGGGGGGAGCAGCGGGGACGCCGGTGAGGACGGGACCCTGCCCCGCAGCACACCCTGAGCGGCCGTCGGCACCGCGGCCTGCCCGCAGCCCTGCGCCTGCGCCACGGCCGGGGCTCCCGCCGCCCCCCCAGCCTCCCGCTGCTGCCCTCGGCTTTGCGGATTTTGGCTGCGTCACGGCGCGCGCTGGTTCCCCGGGAAACCGGCAGGAACGGCACATCCCGGCATATCCCTCGGCACATCCTGCGGGAGAAGGAAGGGCCCCGCGCTGCCCGCACCGGCAGACCTCCTGCACCAGCGGCTGCGCACACCGCGCCCCTGGCTTACGGTGGCCCCCGGGGGGGGGGCACAGGCGTGAGAAGCAAAGCCGCCCGCTCTGGCCATGGCGCAAAACCGGGGTGCAGGCAGGGCATCGGCACCGCCGCAGCGGTCCTGTGGGGAGCGCCCGCCGCACCGCCAGCCCCACGGCACGGCACGGCACAAGCCGGGGTGCCCTGCGGTGGGGCTGACCGCCCCTCATGCAGCCGGTCACCCCGGCACCGCCGGCGCCTAGCAGAGCGCTCTGCGCGTGCTGTGTTTTGCCGGAGATCTGCCCGCCGTCATTAGCGATGCCACAATTAGCCGTGGCAGCCTTGGACGCAGCTAGACACCGCGGGGCTTGGGGTGCTCGGACCACGCAGCGCCGCGCAGCCACCCCATCCCAGCATCACCGCCGTGCCGCGGTGCCCCCCTCCCTGCCCGCTCCGGAGGCGTCCGGCTCCTTACCTCCCTCTTCCAGCGGGCCAGCCACTCGTCCCGCTTCCTCTTGCTGATGTAGTAGGGGTCCCCGGCCTGGAACGTGTGCCGCTGCATGGGCCGCTGCCGCAGGCTCGACTCCCAGCCCAGCCCGCCGCGCAGCCGCCCGCGGGAGCCCTGCCGACGGAGGGAGAGAGAGGAGGCTGAAGGCCGTGGCTCCAACGCTGCCGCGGGCACCGGGGATGGCAGATCGGCGGGAGCCGTGGCCCGGGACAGGCCGGGGTCTGGGGGACAGCGGGGCAGGGGACACGGAGCAGAGCTGCTCGGGGGGGCTGGAGGCGGGCACCCTGCTCGTGCACGCTGGGATGGGCCGGGGGAGATGGGCACGGGGGCAGTGCCTGGGTGCACACACGTGCACACACACGTGCGCACACACACACACACACACACACATGATCTGCCCTACATCTGCACCAGGACCTGGATGCACCGGGGCCGGGCACCACGCCGTGGCTCACTGCACCCTCATGGGCACCCCTGGCACCGTCCCAGGCACGGATCTGCCCCAGGCCGACGTGCTCTGCCCGGGCACTGGGGGGAGGCGTGGGGTCAGCCCGGGCAGGCTCCGTCCCTCGGGCAGGGCTGGCTGGAGGGGCGTTCGCCGGCCTGGCCACGGCTCGGTGCCACCTGGTCCCCAGCACAGAGGCAGGCGTTGCCCGGTGCCTGGCTGTGTTGGGGCGCAGGAGCCCAGGACCCCCGTCCCGCCGGGGACCCCGTCCCTGCAGCTCCCCCACGGCCGCTGGCGTCGAGGAACCGGGGGGTGCCGGTTCCCGGGGGCACGGGGAGCGCCGTGCTGGCTGGTGGGCTGCAGGGCCGTGCCTGGCTCCTGCGGGTGCCTTGGTGCAGCCCCCGGCGGGGGCCCGGCCCTGGGACATACTTGCCTCCATTTTCAGGGTGTCGAAGTTGTTTTCTTCCTTCTCTTCCTTGCCTGCACACAGAACAGAGAGGAGCCATCAGCGGGGGGGATCAGCGCGGTGCTACGGGGCAGGGCCCCCGGGCCCCCGCGGGGGAGAAGGGGGCACCACCTGGGACCCCCCGGCCCGGCTGGGGGCCGGCCCTGGGCCGGGGAAGGGCACCCATCGCCGCCGCGCGAGGCTTGGGCCGTGCTCCCCGAGGGACGCTGGCTGCCGGGACGTGGGACGGCTGCTCCCGCGCCCCCTCCCCGCACCCCGGCCGGGGGGTCTGGGGGAGCGGCCCCCGCTGGGGCCGGGGCGGGCAGGGGAAGGGCGCGGAGCCCCGCCGGCTTCCTGTGCTATCGGCACATCTCGCGCGCCGCAGGTACGCGCCGAGCCGCTGCCAGGAAAGCGGCTAAAAATAACCCCGACCGTTTCTGGGGTTGCAAACCTCCGAGCACCCCGAGCCGCCGGGGGCTGGGGCCGAGCGGGGGCAGCCGGGTCGGAGCGTGGGGTGTGCCGTGGGGCGTGCCGGCGTGTGCACGTGGGGGCACCCATCCGCCCGTGCCTCGCCGCAGGCAGCGCTGCGGCCGGTGGGTCCCTGCACGGGGAGGGCACCTCCCTCCTGGGTGCCGGCATCCCGCCGTGCTTCGCCCCGGCTGCTGGGCACCGGCAACCCCGGCACGGACCTGGGCTGCAGGAGAGGGGCTCGCTCGAGACCCCCGGGGCCCCCTCGCCGGCTGGACACGCGCCCTGTTTTGCCGCAGGGAGCAACGTCCCCCAAGTCCGTGGGCTGTGCCACCCCTGGACGCCCACCCAGCCCTGAGCGACACCCGGACGGTCCCTCGCAGCCGGCACGTGGGGACCCGACCTCCCCGCGGCAGCCGACCCCCAGGAGAGCGGCCAAGAGCCCTGCTCTGAGCGCCGGGGACAGCGGGGGACAGCGGGGGACAGGAGCTTTCTTTTCTGGCTCCGTGCTGGGGGTGGGAGCGCGTGCATGCCCTGGGGGTGCCCGGGCAACCTGTCCTCCCGGTGCTGCCCACAGGCACGGGGATCTAAGGTGGGGAAACTGAGGCACAGGAGCGGGGACCTGGCCCGTTCTGAGATGCTAGTGCCCTCCGTCACCGGGTGCAGCAACCCAGGCACTGGGTCTGGCCAAACCGGGGGGCACCGACCGAACCGGAGACATGCGGCTGGGCCGTTACCGGTGCTGGGGCTGCTGCAGCACCTTCCTGCGACGGGCCCCACAGCTGCAGGTCGCTGCCCGAGCGTCCCGCACATGCCCGGCATGGCCGGGGCTCAGCAAAGCCCCCGGCCTCGGCTCCTGCCCGTCCCAGCGCCCTGCGGCGGTGCCGTGCCCCGTGCTCTCTGCCGGCCTGCTGCGCCAACGGGCCAGGACGCAGAGTTACCGACCAACGGCAGGATCCTGCCCGAGACCTTCCCCCACCGGGGATTTCGGCAGGGACGGGACTTGGGGGGACAGCGAAGGGGCGCAGGGCTGATGGGGCGGCCGGTAAGTCGTGCTTGGGCGACACTGGAGGAGCAGGTCCTCGGCCCCGTGCCGGGTCAGAGGGGCAGCGAGAGGTGAAGAGCCGGCGTGCAAGGAGGAGGAACCAGCGACGGAGGCAGGAGTGCGGGGTGAGGGATGCTTGGGAGAGCCCTCTGGCCAGCCGGGCACGGGCAGCAGGAGGAAAGTGTCTGCCCGGCCCGAGCGCAGGCAGCTGCCGCTCTGCCTGCGCGGTGAGAAGAGCAGGAGGATGAGCACCGCATGCAAGGGCCCCGCGGGCAGGTCCCGGCGCGGGAGAGCGGGCTCTGTAATGCCGAGGGGAAAGGGCTGACCACCAGCCCGAGGCTGGGAGGCGAAGCCAGACCTGCTCACAGCGCCCACGTTCACGGTACCCACGCTCATGCTCCGTGCTCACGGCACCGTGCCCGTGTTCCCGCCGGTGCCTGCTGCTGCCGGCCTCTGAATCCAGAGTTCTGCTGCGCACGGGAGCCGGCAGCAGGGCACCGCCGGGGCTGCCTCCACCCCACCCCACGCCGGTCCCCACATCAGGGCGTGCTGCGCTGACCCACGTCATCCCAGCCCATCTGCTCCAGCTCCTCTCGGCCGCCGCGGTCAGCCTGGCGCTGGGGCTGCACCGTGACCCACGCCCAGCCTGGCAAGCTCCCCGTGACCGTCTGTACCGCGCTACCAGCTATGGCTTCTCTGCTCCCCCAGCTGCCTGCTCTGCGCCTCGTGACTGCAGCAGCATCTGCATCGCTCGTCTCCATCCCAGCCCTGCCTCATCGGTCTCCATCCCAGCCCTGCCTCCCCCGTCTCCAGCCCTGCCTCTCCCCTGGCCACCCCAGCCCTGCCTTGCTTGCCTCCATCCCTCGCTCAGCATGGCTGGCAGCAGGTCTCTGCCGATCCGAGAAGACCCCCAGCGCCACAGCCTGATGCCCCTCGTCCTCGGCCTGTTTCTGCTCCGCCATGCCCCGTGGTGCGAGTGCTGTGGCACCCCGGCTCTGTGCCCCCTCTGCTGCCAGCTGCCTGCCCCCCGCTGTGGGGAGAGCACGGCCCCCCCAGCCCGGCTCAAGCTCGGACCAGCCCGGCACCTCCCGGCCAAGAGGGATGATGGCAGCGGGGCCACAGGCCGGCGTGTCCCCAGGAGGCAGCCAGGGCCAGTGCTGGGCTCCCCCGTGCCCTGCGCCGGAGCCGGGCACCCCTTTCTGGCTGTGGAGAGCGGAGCCGCTCCTGCCTGTGAGCAGCCATGGCCAGGGAAGGTGCTGCGGGGGGGAAAGCCTGTCCCCGGTGAGCGGCGGCTCTGCCAGGGCCGGGAGCCAGCGACGGACACCGTGCAGCCCCGGGGGGCCCGGTCCCCGTGGGGGCCCCGGCAGGCAGCCTGCCAGCGTGCCGTGCCCACGGCACTGCGACGGCTCACCCTGCCCGGGCACGGGCACGGCTGGGCAGCCCACGGGGCTGGCACGAGCTGGGGAGCGGGTGCCCCGTGTCTGCAGTGCTGGGGTCCGCAGGGGGGACGTGGGTCTCGCTGCAGGCAGGGGGGGCAGGGCTGGGAGCCCTCCCCGAGCCGCACACACGGATCTGCACCCGCGCTCCCGGATACGACGCACCCGTGGACTGAGGGAGGCCGGGCCCCGCTGCGGTCCCACCAGTCCAGCCCCCGGCTCCGGCCGGGCCACCCGAAGCCACTGCCCGGGACCGTGACCAGAGTCTCCAGGGACGGAGACCCCACCGCCTCCCCGGGCAGCCTGTGCCCGTGTCACCCGCACACAGGAGCGTGTCCCGGTGTCCAGAGGGACCCCCCGGTGGTCCAGTTTGTGCCCGTGGCCTCTGGTCCTGGCACTGGGCACCGCTGGGACAGCCTGGCTCCCTCTTCTTCATTCCCTCCCCGCAGGCATTTATAGACATGGATTCAATCCCCTGAGCCTCCTCTGCTCCAGGCTGAGCAGTCCCAGCTCCCTCAGCCTCTCCTCATAGCGGGGATGCTCCAGTCCCTTCAGCATTTTTGTGGCCCTTCGCTGGACTCTCCCCAGTCCGTCCATGACCCTCTTGTACTGGGGAGCCCAGCACTGGACCCAGCGCTCCCGGGGTGGCTCCTCAACTGGTGGTCAACGCTCCCAACGCAGCCCAGGACGCCATTGGCCTTCCTCGCACGAGGACCCGCTGCTGGCTCATGCTCGGCTTGGTGTCCACCGGGACCCCCAGGGCCTTCTCTGCCGAGCCGCTTCCCAGCTGGGTGCTCCCAGCACGTACTGGTGCCTGGGGCTGACCCTCAGCGCGGCGCTGAGCCCACCCCCTCACGTGCTCCCTGCAACGCCCAGAGCGGCACCGGCACCGGAGCTGGCACCTCCTCGGCACCGGGGCAGCGTGGCCCCAGGACCGCACCATGCACGCGCCTCCCGCTCTGCCCCCGGCACGTGCAGGGCTGCCATGCAAAGCGCCAAAGCACCGGCGGTGGCGGGCACGCTCCGCGGCAGGCTCGCATGCAGGCAGGGGCACGCCGGTGCCGCGGGGCACCTGCACTGGCTGTGCCGGCAGGACGAGGACCGACCTCCCCTCCTGCCCGCCCTGCTCCTGCCTGGGGGAGCGGAGCCCGGCGGGAAGGGCGACGCGACGGGACGGGACGAGCACGCGAGGGCAGCGCCCCGCTCTGATCTGCTGCCCCCACCCCAAATCCCGCGTGGCACGGAGGGGCTCAGCCCTTCCTCTCCTCCTCCTCCGGCAGCGCTCCCCAGCCCGGGAGCCGCTGCAGCCCGGACCCCTCCCGGGGACGGCATGCCGGGCAGGGCGGTGGGGGCCGGAGGTCCCCGGAGGGGCGCAGCGGGTGCCGGCGGGACGGCGGGCAGAGCCGCAGCCCCGTAGCGGGGAGCCCTCAACACTAAGGTCTTACTTTTCTCTGCGGCCTCCAGGAGTTTCCTCCTCCCGCGTTTCTTCTGGGGGTCGGAAGGGGCCAGCTCACCCTCATCGGCCGGGGCGTCCAGGCCCTCCTTGGGGGTGCAGCGGCCGTTCTCCAGCGCCCGGCCCGTCTCGCCGTCCGGCAGGCTCTCTGTCTCGTCCTCCTCGGGGCGCCCGCCCTTGGGGCTCGCGCCGCCCTCCTCCGCGCCCTTCCACTGGGCGCCGTCCCCCTCCACGTCCCCGTTGGGCAGCGGCTCGGCAGGGCTGGCCTCCGGGCAGGGCGCAGGGCACTTGGGGACGGCTGCGATGTCTTTGGGGGTGTCACTGCTTTCCACCTGCCGAGAAGGAGAGGGAAAGGCGCTGACAGGGGGGACACGTCCCCGCTCGCGCCCCCACCCGCGCCCCCAGCCCGCACCCCGCCGGCCACCACCAGCAGCCCCCATGGCGGGGGCCCTCGCACCACCTCGGTGCAACCAGCCCCATCCAGCCCCTGTCCCCGTCCCCCTGCCCTGACCCCGCTTCCCCACCGCAGACGGCACAGCGCGAAGGGCACCTCCGGGACCACAGCCCGTACCCCGGAGACACGGCTCCGCGACGCGGCGATAATCTGGGGACGAACGCGCATTATGCCGAAAAGACCAAGTTCCCCCTCCTGCATCTCAGGCACGCCGGGCCGCCGCTGCCGGCAGAGGCTGGCAGGGTGCCCCGGGGTGGGACGGGGCTACAATGGCACCTTGAGGACCAGGAGACGTGGCCATGGCACCCTCAGGACATGGACATGCTGTCCTGACGTCATGAGGACCACCACACAACGTCATGGCACCCGCAGGACCACGACATATGGATGTGACACCATCAGGATGAGGACATGCTGCTGTGACACCATCAGGACCAGGACGCACTGCCATGGGGTGTCAGGACCAGGACATGCTGCCATGGCACCCTCAGGACTGGGATGCATGGACATGACATGCTCAGAACCGTGACACACTGCCACGACATCCTCAGGACCTGGACACGCTGCACTGACACCTCGGGACCAGGACACGTGGCCGTGACGTATTCAGGACCAGAACACAATGCCACAGCGCTCTCAGGATGAAGACACACGGATGTGACATCAGTACCAGGACACGCTGTCATGACACCCTCAGGACAAGGACACACAGCCATAGTACACTCAGGACCAGGACACGCTGTCATGGCACCTTCAGGACCAGGACACACAGACATAACACCCTCAGGACCAGCACAAGTGATCATGGCACCTTCAGGACCAGGACATGCTGTCATGAAACCCTCAGGACCACGACATGGTGGCACAACACCCTCAGGGCCAGAACGTGATGCCGTGGTACCCCCAGGACTAGGATATGCTGCCATGACACCCTCAGGACCAGGACACAAGGCCGTGGCACCCTCAGGTCCAGGACATGCTGTATTGACACCTCAGGACAAGGACACACAGCCACGACACCCTCAGGACTAGGACATGGTGCCATGAAATCCTCAGGACAAGGACACACAGCCACGGCACCCTCAGGACCTGGACACAGTGCCTCGAGACCTGCAGGACCAGGGGACACGCTGCCGTGACACACGCGGGGCTAGGACACAACGGCACGGCACCATCGTGACAAGGACACACAACCATGGCACCTTCAGGACCAGGACACGCTGCCATGACACATGCAAACCCAGGACATGGAGCCATGGCCTCCTCAGGACCAGGGCACACAGCCAACAGCATCCTCAGGACCGAGATACGCAACCATGACACCCTCAGGACCAGGACACCACGCTGTGTGACAGCCACGCCGCTGACCCGAACTAACCGACGACACGCTCCTTCCAGTGCTGAAAGGGGGGTGGTAAGGAAGATGGGGACAGGCTTTTTAGCAGGGCCTGTGGTGACAGGACAAGGGGTGATGGGTTTAAACTAAAGGAGGGCAGATTTAGGCTGGATAGAAGGAAGAAATTGTTTACGCTGAGGGTGGTGAAGCCCTGGCACAGGTTGCCCAGAGAGGCGGTGGAGGCCCCATCCCTGGAAACATTCCAGGTGAGGTTGGACGGGGCTGTGAGCAACCTGATCTGGTTAAAGATGTCCCTGCTCCCTGCAGGGGGTTGGACTGGATCACAGAATCACAGAGTCATTAAGGCTGGAAAACACCTCTAAGATCACCTAGTCCAACCGTCAAGGTGACCTTTAAAGGTCCCTTCCCACCCAAACCACTCCGTGACTCTGCAATACTGCACGCCACGGAACGTCACCGTCAGCAGCAAACGGGGAGCGGAGGGGCTCCGGGTAAGTTGGACCCCTTCTGCTCAGGAACTGACTGGGCGGCCCATGGCTGGTGAGCGAAGGCCTTTGCGTCACTTGGGTTGTTCTGTTTTCCTTCCCTCTTCCGCCACCTCGTCTCTTATTTAACAATCCCCACCTCGACCCACGCGTTCTTGCTTTTACTCTTCTTTCCTCTTCCCCCGTCCCACTGGGGGTGGGTGGGGGAGTGAGCGAGCGGCTCCGGCTGCCTGCTGGGGTTAACCCACAAGATACCCTCACCAGGACGTACGGCCGTGGCACCCTCAGGACCAGGACGTGCAGCCTTGGCGTCCTCAGGACCAGCACACACGGACATGACATCCTCAGGACCAAGACAATTGGAGGTGACACCATGAGGACCAGGACACAATGCCACGGCACTCTCACAACCGCGACAAACGGAGGTGACACCATGAGGACCAGGACACAGGGCCATGGCACACTCAGGACCAGGACAAATGGAGGTGACACCATGAGGACCAGGACACTGGGCCATGGCATGCTCAGGACCAGGACAAATGGAGGTGACACCATGAGGACCAGGACACCGGGCCATGGCACGCTCAGGACCAGGACACACTGCATGGCAGCTTCAGGTCCAGGACAAGTAGCCAAGACAACCTCAGGACAAAGACACACTGCAATGACACCCTCAGGAACGGGACACAATGCCATGGTACCCTCAGAACAACACCACATCGACATGACACCCACAGGAGCTGGACACACGGACGTGACACCCTCAGGACCAGGACACAATGCCATTGCACCCTCAGGACCAGGACACAACATAATGACGCACTCAGGAGCAGGACACGCCACCGTAACACCTTCAGGACCAAGACACACTTCCGGAGCACCCTCAGGAGCAGGACACACGGACATGGCACCCTCAGGACCAGGATCACCTGCCAAGGCACCCTCAGGACCAGGACACTGAGCCAAGGCACCCTCAGGACCTGGACACACTACCATGAAATCCTCAGGATCAAGAAAAGCTGCCATGGCACCTGCAGGACCTGGATACACGGACATCATCGAATCACGGAATGGTTTGGGTTGGAAGGGACCTTCAAAGACCATCTAGCCCAACCCCCCTGCCACGGCCAGGGACATCTTTCACTAGATCAACCTGACCTTGAACACTTACAGGGAGGGGGCGTCCACAACTGCTCTGGGCAACCTTCTCCAATTTCTCACCACCCCCATCGTAAAACATTTCTTCCTCGTGTCCAACCTAACCCTACGCTCTTCCAGTTTAAAACCATCGCCCCTCGTCCCCTCGCTACGGGCCCTGGTAGAAGACCTTTCTCCATCTTTCTTATAAGCCCCTTTATATATCGAAAGGTCGCACTAAGGTCTCCCCAGAAACAGGGGATACGATGCCACGGCACCCTCAGGATGAGGACACAAGGACGTGACGCTACGAGGACCTGGATACACTGCCAAGACACCTTCAGGACCAGGACACGCTGCCACGACGCCCTGAGGACCAGGACATGGTGCCATGGCATCCTCAGGGCCAGCAGACGTGGACATGCATGACACCCTCATGACAAGGACACAATGGCACAGCACCCTCATGACAAGGACACCCGGCCATGACACCTTCAGGACCAGGACACAATGCCATGTCACCTACAAAAAAGAGGACATGGAGCCGTGGCCTCCTCAGGACCAGGACACACAGCCACAGCACGCTCAGCAGCAAGATACACAACCATGACACCCTCAGGAGCCGGACATGCTGTCATGACACCCTCAGGACAAGGACACACTGCCACAACATCCTTTGGATAAAGAAAAACAAAGCCATGGCACCCTCAGGAGCAGGACACATTGCCGTAGCACCCTCATAACCGAGAGACAATGCCATGACAGCCTTGGGACATGGTGCCATGAGACCCTCAGGAGCAGGACGCAATGCCATGACAACCTCAGGACAACGACACACAGCAACGACACCTTGAGGAGCAGTATATACTGCTATGGCACCTTCAGGAGAAGGACACAATGCCGTGACACTTTCACGGCCAGGACAAATGGCCACGAACCCTCGGGACATTAGACACAGAGACGTGACACCAGGAGGGCCAGGAAATACTGCGTGGCACCTTCAGAACCAGGACAGACTGCCATGGCACCCTCAGGGCCAGGACACACCGCCGTGTCACCCTGAGGACCAGGATATACCACCATGGCACCCTCATGGTCAGGACAAAATGCCATGGCACCCTCAGGACCATGACGCTCCACCATGGCGATCTCAGGACAAGGACACGCTGCTATGATGCCCTCAGGACGAGGACACACTACCATGGCACCCTCAGGATCAAGACAAAAAGAGGTGACACCGTGAAGACCAGGACACAGAGGCACGGCACTCTCGTGACCAGAACACATGGCCACGGCACCCTCAGGGCCAGGACACGCTGCCATGGCACTTGTCAGCTGCAGTAACACCCTCAGGACCATGACACAACGACATGGCATCCTCAGGACCTGGACACCGGAACAGGACAGCCACAGCACCAGGACAGAAGTGTGTGACACCACGAGGACCTGGATACACTGCCATGGCACTTTCAGGACCAGGACGTGCTGCCACGACACACTCTGGACGAGAACACAACACCATGACACCCTCAGGAAAAGGACACACATCCACGGCATCCTCCGGACCAAGACGCAAGGATGTGACACCACAAGGACCTGGATACAAGGCCAGGGCACCTTCAGGACCAGGACAAACTGCCATGACACCCCAAGGACCAAGACAAAATGGAGACACCATGAGGACCAGGACGTGGAGCCATGGCACCCTCAGGACCAAGACACACCTCCATGGCACCCTCAGGACCAGGCCTCCATGGCACACTCGGGATCAAGACTCACTGCCGTGACACCCTGGGGACCAGGTCATTTTGCCCTGAACACCCTCAGGACACCGTGGCACCCTCAGGACCACGGCACGAGGGACGACACCACGAGGACCTGGAGACGCTGCCGTGACACCCTCAGGACCAGGACAAGCGCCCATGAAACCCTCAGAACCAGGACACGAGACCAGGACACCCACAGGAGCGTGGACACACGGCCATGACGCCCTCAGGACCAGGACGTGGTGCCACGGTACCCCCAGGACAAGGGCAAGGACACGCTGGGACGCCACCATGTTGGTGGGGACAGCCCCTGTGCAGCGGGGACGCGCGCTGGCCGTCCTGCCCGGCTCGCCTGTGCCGCAACGCCGCGGTGCGGGGCCAGCGTTAGGTCCCCCTCCCTCCCGCCTGTCCCCATCGGCGTCGGGGCCACGGGGCCACCCTCCCCAGGACGGCAGTGTGCGCGCGCGCTTGTGTGAGAGACAGGCGGAGCCAGGGCCCATGATGACTGTGCGTGCGTGTGCGTGACAGGCAGAGCCAGCCACCGAGGCGCGCGCGCGTGCGTGGCAGGAAGGGACGAGGCGCCTGACAACCACGTGTGTGCGTGCGCACGGCAGCAGGGACAGCCCGCGTGGGTGTTCGCTCCTACGCGTGTGCGCACAACGGGCAGAGCCGGGGACCACGACGCTGGGGTGTGTGTACAGGTGACAGGCCGAGCCAGGCCTTGTGACAACCCCCTGTGCACACGCGTGTGCAAGCGTGACACACGTGTGGCCCACAGTGTGCGTGAGCGTGACAACCACAGCCGTGACGTGCACGCACGTGTGTCAG
The DNA here is from genome assembly GCA_013401315.1 of Balaeniceps rex. Classification (NCBI taxonomy): domain Eukaryota; kingdom Metazoa; phylum Chordata; class Aves; order Pelecaniformes; family Balaenicipitidae; genus Balaeniceps; species Balaeniceps rex. Next base: position 13,096 of record VYZW01050228.1, read on the forward strand.
ATGGGCGACGCCAACACCTGCGGGCAGGTGTGCGCGTGCGACAGGCGGTGCCAGCGTGTGCGACAGGCGGTGCCGGCGTGTGCGACAGGCGGGTGCGCGTGTGTGACAGGCAATGCCGGCGCCTGCAGGAAACGTGCAGCCGGCCCCGGCTCGCGAGTGCAGCGACAGAGCGGCGAGCGTGCGCGAGCGTGAGACACGGGGGAGGACCGTCTGCACCGGCACTCACCGGCACGCCAGGCCCGAGTGCGTGCCCGTGCGACAGACAGCACCGACATGAGCGCGGCAGATGGCGGTGCCGAGCGCGCGAGCCAGGCCGCGGGGCTGGGGCTGGCATCGCTGGTCCCCCGCCACGCCGCCAGCCCCGGGGGAGCTGCGTGGCACGGCACGGCACGGGCCGGTGGCGGCGGGAGCGGGAGCGGAGTCAGAGCGAGAGGAGCAGCCCGGCTTGGCGGTTTCCGTGGCGAAGGAGAGTGAAAGTGCTGCTGCGTCACTGCGACAGCCAGCGCCGGACGCGCGGCGCAGCCGCGGCAGGGTGGGCTCTACCTCCGCCGCTCGCCCAGGCCCCGGTCGGCCCCGCTGCCACGGTGCCGGGGAGCACTCGGTCCCCTCCCGGCCGTGCTCCCGGGGGGCGCAGGCTCATCCATGCCGGGCCCCGGGGGACCCCATCTCTGGGGCTTGGCCCACGCCGGCACGGCACAGCGGAGCCGTTCGGGCACCAGCGCCGTCCTCCCCGGAGACCCCGTACGCTGCCCACCGGCGTGGGGCGCCCATCCCAGCCTCACCCCAGCTCCCCCAGTACCGGCGGCCGAACGCTCTAAGGACAGAGACCCGCGGGCGCTGCCGGTGCCCCCCGGTGCTGCCGGTGACGCGAGCTGAGGCGGTGGCCCCCAGCCACGCTTCCTGTGCCCCGCGCTTGCCTCTTCGAGCCTGTGCACCCCCAGCCCCACGCTCGCCTCCTCGTCCCGGCCCCCCGGGACCCGCGGCAGAGCCTTTGCCAGAAGCTGGGAGCACCGGGGGCTTTGCGGGGTCCCAGGGACGGAGGGAGAGGACCCAGGTTTGCTCCCAGCCCGGCTGTGCCCAGCCCTGCCCGGCCAAGGCACGCTGGTGTGCACGGCAGGGGCGGCAGGCAAGCCCTGCCTGCAACCCTGCCTGCAACCCTGCCCGGGCTGGAGCAGGGCCCCCCCATCTCTGCGGGCAGCGACGTCAGGAAACGCGGCCGCGCTGCGGAGACAGGCAGCCCACCGGCACCTTCCCTGTGCCGCCGCCCCCACCTCCGCCCTGGCCCTCCCGGCTCCCTGCGGCGCGGGGTGCCAGGGGGTGCGGCGCGGGGCTGGCGTGGTGCCGGGGTGGCACGGAAAGGAGCCGGCTGCAGGGACCCTCCTGCCCGTCCCCAGCAAACTACATGTCCCAGGATGCACCGTACGGTGGCAGGATGCCAGGGAGCAAACGCCGAGCTGCCAGCCAGGCTTGCGTGAGCCGGGGTGCCCGTGGTGCTGCCGGAGTGCCCGTGGCGCTGCCCACCCTCCCCTGCCCCGGGGCCGCCGGGAAGGGGGCCGGGGAGGGGATGCGGAGGCTCGGGGCAGGAGCTCGGTGGGTGGCAGGTGGCGGGGGAGCCTCTGCTCTCCAGAGCTCCCCGGATTTGCGCCGCCGCCACCACCACCGCCGCCACCGTCGCCACCGCCGCCCGCTCCCCCGCGGGGCGCAGGAGCCCCCTCCCCAGGCGTGCCCGGCGGGGGGGTGTGTGCTGCTTACCGTACCTCCGGCTAGCGCGCAGACCCCCGTCCGGCTGCCGCCCGCCCGCGCGCAGGCGCCTCCTCCCCGTGCTGGCGGCCGCGGCCCCGCAGCGGCGGGCGCTTCCTGCT
>VYZW01050229.1:6217-16848 GCA_013401315.1 Balaeniceps rex
CTGTAATACTTTCATTTAAACTAAGCATTCTTTCTGACCATCAGCTGAAAAGCAAATTAGCCTGTATGAATGAATCATTCAAAAGACTGACAAATGACTGACTGACTTGCCTTGAGACAAATAAAAATTCCCATAAATCCAAAATCTTTCCCATCCCTAAAGTAAAAATATACTGTAAATTCTGCTTTTAAAATCCAAATCATCTGTAAGAGCAGTCAATATAAAAGAACTAAGGAGCTTAATTCTGTCTGTCTTCTGAGAATGCTTACGTAGCATGAACAGATCCAGATACTTCATCAATGCAGTCTTAACAAAAGCATAAATGAAAAGTAAATTATCTGGCAACGGCAATAGCAAAATAATCCCAAAGCAAGTTTTCAGAGCTTTTTAGCTCTATATTTATTTTAGTTGAAAGCAAGTACTCTCCACTTCTTTTGGTTTTACTCTTTAAAACTACTGCTGAATGATACTGCGGAATTTCCTACAGCTGCTTTTTATTCTAAACTATACACTGCAAAATAATTGCAGTAAATACATACACCAGTGAAATAATAACAAAGTTTTGTTTCCTGCAGTGTCACCAATCCTGCAAGTGGAAAACATTGCAACACTCCTGAATGCTGAGATCATTATAAAGAAAAACTGCTCCAAAATGAAAATAACCAAGACTCACAAATTTCCCCAATACGCAGATGTAATTTCAGGTCTGTAATTTTGCCCAAACAGTAATGGCTACATACTGAATTCTGACAAGCTTTTGTTTTCAAGCAGGCTTTAAAGTTTGCCCTACCATAAAAACAAACCAAATAAAATGTACCAAGATATAAGGTGGGACAAATATTGTAGTAGGGGGATCTGAAACCAAGAGCAGGAGTTCCAGAGAGAGCACACAGACAGAATTTGAACAGCATACCAGAGAGACAGCAGCTTGGGGAGGGATATAAGAGGTAACAGATCTCAGTTCCTGGCTCCTATTGATTTTTAAATTCAGCAAGAGCCAGAGGTTTCTGCCTTGCACTGAGGAAAGATATCATTGACCAGCTGACTGGCAGCATCTTCCAGGTCTGTTTTTTTCTCTGGCATAACTAACCTCTATTTTCAGGGCGGGGGACAAAAAGGAAAAAAAAAAAGCGCCCACTGATCTTGAAATAGCTTTGACTCAAAATGAGAAGTGCTGGAAACTATTAATGGATTACTTTTTAATTCTCTGGTGCTGTTTTACCAGTTTTATTAACAAAATGGATAAACAGATATACTTTGGATAAAACTTATAAAGTAAGCTAACTGAAGTAACTAAAAGGGAGCAAGTTAATAAGAGTTTTGATTCTTCTAGTGAGATCAAGTTAGGCTGTGTTACCTTACACCATGGAGTGGGATGAGAACTTGGTCACAGTTTCTGAAAGCCACTGCGACAACTCACAGCAACTTACTAAGCCACTGTAAACAGACAGTGTCTCAGCTCTGGAGAACTGAATAGCTAACTGTGCATTGGTCTCATTTGATATAAGTCTCTTTACAGAGAAACTAATAATTTTGGTAAATATAATTCAATATAAAACTTTCAGAAAAACTTGGGTGACCGAGTGAATAATCCACACCACTGTATTCTAGCAGCAGCAAGTCCAGGATACAGACAGAACTATGACAGAGTTTTCTGAACTCTGTTACAGCTCATGCCGTAACTGCTGAAACTGCCCTCAGGTCAGCTACAAAGCTACACCAGTGTAACTAACCACTCCTGTTTGCTCAAGAAGCGAGATTAGTGCAAAACCTAGTATAGCATGCCCAATTCTACTGCTGCCTGGCCTATGAATTTATTCTGCCAGTACGTTAACAGAAAAATCCTGCATGGACGTATTTCAAATCACCAAGTCTGTTTTTTGTTTAATGATAGCTCTAGTTAAACTGGTGAAATTTCAAATAGAGACCAAGATCAAAAAAAAAAGAATGAACAACTGAGAGAAAGAGAGACAAAAACAAAGACAGGGAAAGGTCTAGCCAAGGAAACAAAAATACTCCATCCTGCCAGGAACACCGCCTCTAGCTTCCAGACAGGAAACACTCACTGCCTCCAGAAAAACCATTGGCGTCAGGAAATGGCAGAAGTACCACGAAACTTATCTCACAGCCGAGCCTAATGTAGAACGAGGACATTAGAAAAGGAACGTAAAGACAAACCAACTTGCCATCAAAACACACAGATCTTTGCTTGCAAATACATGAGGAGAAAATTTCAACCTTACTGACACTTCTTTGGGGGAAATAGTTAGTCGAAAGGATTCTTCCAGTCCTGCTGAAAATAAATAAATAAAAAAGACCAGGCTGAAAAGATAGAGCCCATTCAGCACACACAGGGCAAGAGAAGGGGAATGATCTAGCAGCCTTCACAGACAGACTCCACTAGCATTGTAAATAGTGTAAACACTCGTTAAAAAGCACAAAGCAAGAAAAAGCTGAATGCTTGTCATTTAAAGTACATCTGATACTGTACCTATGCTGGAAATACAATATATGCCAACAGGAGGAGTTACTCTGCCAGCACTGTTATTCCACCTACAACAACATCATATACTATGCCAAAAAATATGCTGTGTCAGCACACAGCAGGATTTAGCCAGGTTGATGTGAGTTTTTCCAAACATTTTTCACTGACAGCAACGCAGTGTAACTGTAACATAGACTGGGGACTAAGCGGAGTTTCTCTACGCAAAAAACCTGCTATATCAAATGGCTAGAAAAGTTAGTGCAAAAACACCCACTCGTGGCTTTAAAGACTTACTCTTGTGAAACTTTTTAGTCCTCGTTGCCTCATTAACGGCATCCAAGCACGAAGCAACACGGGGGAGTTTGTGAATCCCCTGCAAGCCACTGTGCATTACCCAGCATGCATTAGCCTTACAGTCCTGCATGTCAGGTGACACTCGGGGTCACATGGTGCTGATGAAACCTTGGCAATGCAAGGTTCTGGATTGTCAGAATGCTTCACACCAAACTTAAAAAAAAAATTCTCCAAGGTTCCCTGCTATGCTTAATACATTTAACAACGGAATACAAAGTCAGATAAAATCACACAGGACTTACAGTGATTTTCCTCTGCCCGTTGAGGAGTGCTTGCAGCAGTGCTTAGTGTCACACTCTGTAAGCAACTGCCAGAAAGGAAAAAAAATAAGCGTGGGTCAAGATGTGTTTGCGCTATTCCATTTAATCCATGACTTTTAAATTAGCAAATTACACCTCCATTGCCAGGACCCACAACACAGTGAGTATTTCTGAAATACACTTCCCTGCCCTCATGCTTTTGAGGAGAGATTACAAAGCCTTTTTCCTTAACACTTTCCCCATCCACACACATACCCCACATTTACACATACAAACTCACACATTCTTTCTAAGCATCTTTAAATACACTTTGTTGGATGTTACTCTTTTCCTCCACACAGCATTATCTTAAACAGCTCTTTCTACACAATTATGGAAACATCATTAGTTAGGCCCCTTTGTGCGACAGACTGTGACACATCATCCATTTCAAACAATTACAAGCACAAAAGAAAAAAATGAAGAAAGCGTAATGCGATTCCTAGAAAAGCTACTGTGCTTATTTTCTCCATTATTTAGAACACCTGACACTTTCTAATTATAGTCTCCAAAAAAACCTGTGCTATTTCAGGTTCTGAGGTAAATCCATACTTTTGTCATTTTTAAATAGTAACACTAGTAATACACCTTCAACTATACCCTTTTTAGTAAAACTTTAAAAAACCCCAACACTAAGTCAGATTTAAAAGCTTCCTAGACCACAGAAACATCACATTTGGTAAAATGAATTACTACAGAAGATGCTGCCTCAGGCCAAGAGTACTCGTTAGCCTAAACCTGAGATACAGTCCTCAAATGTCAGGATGACTTTTTCCTTTAAAAAGCAGAGTAAATAATTTGTAAACACTGCAGTATCTTCTTGTTTATTTTTTAAATCAGCTGCAATCCTCCAGCTTGACTTTGAATCCCATCACAGTGACATCCACAGTTCTGCTCTGATGGCCTTAAATATAGCTCTCCTGAGCTCTCTGCATCCAGATAAATCTTAGATGAAACAAGTACCTTAAATTGAATCTAACACACAGGCTTTTACATTTATTTCCAAGTCAAAGATATTTGTTTAATCAGCAATAACAAAGCCAATCTTCCGTTCCTCTTAAAAATAAAATACCACTTTCTCTGGCAGATCATAAATTCACAGAGTGTCTTTAAGTCCCTGCTTTCTTTCTACTTGCAAGTTAACTATTATGAATTTCAAATTGCAGTAGATGATTACTGACTTATTTTCTTTTTGCTTAACTAAACCTAGTGTTAACACTGGAAAAAAATTCCTTGAGCAATACATGTAGTTTGCTTCTGAAAAATATCTTCACTTGGAACAACAGCAAAGAACTGTTACTGTAATCCCGGTTTAAAAGAGCTAAAAGCAATGTCCTGCAAGCCAGAAGTGACAGGCACAAATATTTACAAAATAATCTGAAATCTCTGTAATAAACAAATGGGACAATACATAGTTTGTCAAGTACATTTTCTACCCACAAAAGATACACGCTGAGTAGCAGGCTACAAATACCATTCACAATGATTCTCCCCCCCCCCCCCCCCCACCCNACACCAACCGGAGCGACTGAATGTGTGCAATGCAAAACCTCACCCTAACTTTGCTGACGTCAAAGTTTTCTTGCTAACAGATGCTTCTGAAGTAGTTACACAGCACAATGGAGACTTAATGTAACTCAGAGGTTAGATTCCTGAATTGGAAAACAAATGCAGTAGAGCAGGAAGAGGGGGAGGACAAATTCAATTTTTCAGTCCGAGACTACAGCTGTATCAGGCACAATCTCTCCATGTGACTGGCTCGTTTTCCAGGCTTCAGGTAAATTCTCTCTATCAACCAGAGCCAGGAACAGAACAAAACGGTGGTGGTAAGAGCCGAAGAGGTCAGCTGAAGCAAACAGCTAAGCAGTGACCGGAGAGCAGGCAAGGCAGAGGCACAGCCTGCTGCCCTGTTTGCATCCTCCCAGCCGGTCACAGCGGCTCGGCAGGAAAGCAGCAGGAGTCCTCAGCTAGCACACCTTGTCCCTTCGGGCCACACAGCCTGACCCAGACAGAATAAGGGCAGACAGCAGTGCATTTGTCTTCAGTCTTCAAAAACAAAACAGATGCCTCAAGTAAGAAACATTTGAATTATTCTAAAACCAGAAACTGGAGCCAAAGCTAACAGTTTGTATACTCTGCAGATCACTTAAGACTAAGGGATTCCTGAAACTGCCTGCAGACACTGTGTCCACGATGGTGGCAGAATACCTCGTGCTGCCTGCCTGGGGAATGGACAATAGTACTAAAAAGATCTCAGAAATGACCTCAAAAGCCTCCTCTATTCACTCAGCTTTTTACAGCTACCAGGAGTCACCTCTGCTCCAATCTAACACCAATAATATTCTGAATTTTTACTCAGAAAGGTAGCATTCGCTCTCAGCAAGCCACACACAGACATGAAGGCACGTTTACAAGTGCGATGGCTCATGTCACAGATCCTCAAACTCGAGCCTGTACGCAAAAGGACATTTGCGGTCACCTCACTGCACAAGGACCTTGCAAGCCATCTTCACACCTTACTCTCAGCTACCCACATACATTTATAATAAAAGGCTCCTCACTTCTATCAGAGCTTCTGCCTGACATATAGCAAGTGCCACATCAAACAGAAGAACCCTCACAGAGGACAGCAGTAGCTGAAACAGATTTAAAACATGGATTTTACAAACCCGCACACAAACATTCAAGGATAACGACACTTAGCTTCCACAGCCACTGACAACATGACTCCGTTCTTGAATGAAAATCAGCTCCTGGGAGAAAAATGAGAGTCTGACAGAGAAACCAGACAAACCAGAGATGATGTTGACACTTGAACAAAAACCAACCCCAAAGATCTTCAAGTTTTGTATTCACAAAGCGCCACGTCTGCCTCTAGATAACCTGGTGACACTATCAAACATTACCTGGAGTTAACTGTAGTTTACTAAGAGATCCCGTTCCAACTCAGTGGACTGTGATCTGCACAACCCTGCATTTGCGTTTGCCATCTCCCAGCAAGACCGGACTGATACAAAATACCTGGACATGATGCCAGCAGCTCTTTGCAAAGCCCAGCTATCACAGCTTCCTCCCCCTCAGCTGTAAGGATTACTGCAGAGGTATAAATCCTAGGCTCTAGTCTCAAACCAGACCTTTCTTCTGACTAATGGAAAAAAATTCAAAAAACACGGTATATTTTCTCGGGGGGTGGGGAGGAAGAAACAGCCAGGGTAAACAAACTCCAAAACAATTTAAGGTTTCAAGAATGGAGTATTATCACCAGCTCCATTCTTCAGGCAGCACAGAACTGCCTACAGCGAAGGTGAAACACATCTGTGCGAGAGATTCATTTTTTTCCCCAAGTCTGCTTTATAACACAGTACGAAACTTCCATAGAATGAATAAATATCCTTGATGACTATTTCATATTCGATTTGAAATGTACTTCTCTAACCTTGTTACGCTGCAATATGCATGTGGTTTCCTTGCTACAGCTAGCATGAGACAAAAATGAATCATACGCTGTACCAGTGCCAAAACAGAGAATAAAACAGGCCCAATCACTGTTATTGAGGAATGAAAGTCCCCTGCAAAAACTTCAGTCAGTTGCACATCTGTTTCCATTGTAGGATTAACTTTTTTCAGTGATTTTGAAATTTAACAACTTTAGCTGAAAAATAAGGCATATAAAATGTTAAAAAAGTTCTAGTAGTCTGGAAGTAAGACATTTTAATCAGATCATTTTAAGATAGGCAAGTTGTTAAAACAGGAATTTTTATGATTTAATAGTTATTTAGAAGCTTCAAGTCTGTGATTCAAAACAGTAGATACTTCCACAAATTTTATTTACTTTGCAAAAAATTCCAAGTTTTTTACATTTGTGATATATTAAGTCTGTTTTCAGTTAGGAGGGTTTATAGACTACTCTCTAACCAATTACTCAACACTGCATTAAAAAAAAAAAAATCAAAAACTGTAACTGAAAAGTTATTCAGAAATTAATTCTGAAGTTTTTAGCTGCTCTTGCCTTCCTTTTTTTCCTGAAGTCTTTTTCCTGCTCATGTCTTTTAAGATCACCATTATCAATAAAGGTATTCATGACAATTCCCTTTTTGATTTGCAGTCCCACTGTTCAGCACTCATCCTCAAATCATTCTACTGACTGCAAGCTATCAAATACTGGATTGAAGGAACACATGATTCCTCAGTCTTTTAAAGTTGCATGCAACTACAGAAGTACTCCGCTGCAAACTTTTAGCCAGTATTATTAAAGAATCCTCCTCAGAAGAGCAAATCTGTTGTCACTCAGCAAAAGAAAATCATCACCTTGTAGCTATCACAGTTGTATAACTGAGAGCTGTGCAATGGAATTTAAGGAAGCAGAAAGGCCAAGGCACGTTCAAAAGGATTCTAACATCAAAACAGGTAGAGAATATGAATAATAAATGCAAATAAACTAGAACAACAATCTGCCAAGTCAACTCTCATGTCACAACACTATGTCTGAAAAGGAATTGTTCTGGCTCATATCACAAGACTTTCGTTATTTACTTATACTAGCAAGCCTTAACTCAAATTGAAATGTGTGCTGAGTGCAGCCTTTTTAAACAACTGCTGGTCAGGCTGACAGTCTTCCATGCTGGGCAGGTAACAGCTACATTCAAAAAGATACTGCTTTGTTTAAATTTAAATTTTGATATAACTGGCATAGTTTATATCTGCCCACACTTCCCCTTTAGAGATGTTACAGCAGCTTCAGCTACGTTTGTGGCTTTTCAATGGAACAGCAGAGTTTGTGTCAGAAACAACTAGCAAGTTATTAAAACTTAACAGCTTTCCCTGTCTGGGTACAATCCCTCTCTGTTCTATTTAATGTCCTCCAAATGTCCAGTCACGTAGTCACCTCTGGAACCACAATCCTAGGGAGGACTGTGCTGCTGAGACAGAAGGAAAAGGAGAAAGACAGAAGAAATGTGAAATGGGTGGAGCGAAAGATAAGCTACCAGAGAAGTCACAAGTCTACAACTGGCACATTGATGCAGTATTCTCTATTCACTAATTTCACCTCACCAATAACAATGTGGCATACAAATTACTGAGAAGAGGGAAAGGGAGGAAGATGTGACACAAATTTTTCTCAGGACAGTAAGAAAAAAAGTACAGGTTTTTAGAAGTTACCCTTTATTTCATTAGGTACTCTCTTAGCCTGGTGTAAAATAATTGCGTAAGTAACATCTACCCCCTCCTTAAATTTGGCTTGATAACAAAGAAGGAAATTAATATACAAGTTTGGATCATGCCTGTCTTTCAGCATTTGTGACAACTAGGGTTTCTACTTTAACTTTCTATCTTAATAAGGACACCTTTTCTGATCCTTTTACATTTGCCTAGAGTATCAAGATACACGAAGAAAGCTAAGCTACCAAGTCTTTTTCTAGCAACTAGGACAATAAAATTTTTGTATTAAGTAAGAAGATGTTTTTCATGTAGAATCAAGTATTTCCCTTAACTATACTACATAGAAGTCCAATACAGCCATACCATACCCAACAAGAACTGCATAGCAAGGCTACCATAATCACATCACAAGTGCTAATGTGGTTACAGGAGACACAATCTTAGCCTTCTTCTGCCCCCCAGAGAGTCCTTGCCCCAATAAATGTTATCTGCTTCTGACATACAACATTATCAAATACTCTACAGATAACAGAGGCACACAAAGCTACACTAAGAACTGTTTGGACATTTAACACTGCACACTTGAGTGCTCAAAAATTAAGGATACCAGAATGCAAGTTGTCCATAAAAACTAAATTCACCATCCCCCATCCATCCACTTGATTGTGTAGTTGATGCACTGGAAGGCAATGCAAATGCTGGTCCAGTCTCAGCATGTATGATGGCTGGATATGAGTATCTGATCCTCGCCACCACTTTCAGGGACATCGGGACATCTCTTCCCCTGTCCACAACAGAGATCCAACTGCCAGGGTGCTATATGCAGATGTGTAGATTAAGTGGGGCCAGTTGCTTCCCACCCAAGCAGCTGGCCACTTACTACAGGGACAAGTTGCAAGTATAGCACCAGGTAGCTGAACTCTAGTGAGAGAAGATGGAAGACTACTGCTGTTTGGATCACACTTAGTGCTCTAGCAACCACTTCCAGGTCTTGGGGAGAAGGGCACCAAGCCAGATGGAAGTATCCTAAAGGCTGGGTCTGGCTTCTGAGCTTTCTGTAGGATCACACAGACATACTGATTTTTCTGGAGCTGGCCTCATTCCATGGATGGCTATTTCTCATTTCCCTATTAAATGAGGTGTCGTAGCTTATGTATTGTACATCTTTTGCTTTACAACAACATTATACAACACTGAATTCACAAACACCACAGAAGTCCATAGGACATTTTTACCAGGCTAATGGCTTCGAACAGATTAACAAATCAATCTTCAGAGTAATCCTGTAAAATCTTCATAGTAGTTCTGCAATGGAAGATTATTTTTTCAAATTTGCAAAATGGGAAACAGACACCAAGGCTAAAACTGCCACCTGAAATAAGATTAGGATATTGCAGGCTGCCAAAGTCGTAAGACTCTTTTGTGTAAGTATAGGACTGTATAGGTTCAAAACTTATGCTGAGCACTGACGGCAGTAGCTACCTGCAGATAACACCTGAATGTCTAAAGATGGGCATACAGTAAAACAAACACCTAACTACTCTATAAGGGCCTTGCCCAACACCACATAAACACTCTACAAATGAAGCTACCACAGATGACTCATTCTAGCGTTTTCTATCCTGAGTTTATACCCCAGTACGCTCCAAATAGTGTGACTGTTGTCTATAATGATTTAAATGTCAACAATATTTTTTTTTCTGTTATTAGGGCATAAGAATGTTCTCTTACACAAATTTTATACAATTTAGTAATGTGCAGACACCAAATGAGAAGACTTAGTGTGTTTGGCTGCGATGGAGTTAATTTTCTTTATAGCAGTTGGTAGGGGCTATGTTCTGGATTTGTGCTGGAAACAGCATTGATAACACAGAGATGTTTTCATTATTCTGAGCAGTGCTCACACAGAGTCAAGGTCTTTTCTGCTTCTCACAGCAGCCTGCCAGTGAGTAGGCTGGGGGTGCAGAAGAAGTTGGGAGGGTACACAGCTGGGACAGCTGACCACAACTGACCAAAGAGATGTCCCATACCATATGATGTCATGCTCAGCAATAGAAGAAGGAAGGGGGGGATGTTCGGAATGATGGTGTTTGTCTTCCCAAGTAACCGTTACGCATGACGGAGCCCTGCTTTCCTGGAGGTGGCTGAACACATGCCTACCGATGGGAAGTAGTGAATGAATTCTGTGTTTTGCTTTGCTTGCGTGCACGGCTTTTGCTTTACCTATTAAACTGTCTTTATCTCAACCCACAAGTTTTCTCACTTTTACCCTTCCAATTCTCTTCCCCATCCCACCAGCGGGGAATGAGCAAGCAGCTGTGTGGTGCTTAGTT
>VYZW01050239.1:2168-27079 GCA_013401315.1 Balaeniceps rex
CTATGAATCTATTAAACCACAAACCTTCTCCACACAACTAGACTTTTATCTTTTTTGTCATCTGCTTTTGAGAATAAAATACTGAAAAGAGAACTTTTATGTAAACTGCTCTGCTTCTAAACCTGGATATTAACCAGCTCATTATAGTAATTAATTCAGACTTATAATCAGTGGATACTGATACTTGTTTCCTTTAAAGCAATACATTTCATGTTCAACTTCACCCACATCTGGTATAAGAAAAGCATGACGCTACTTTTGCAAGGTTATTAAAAAAGTAGGAATTCTTCCAGTATGATTAAAACCCCCCTACATATATGAGATAGAATTCAATACAGGATTGTATTTTTTACAGCTGTTCTCTGACTGGTACAGTCTGTTACCTGAATGTACATTTGTCCATGTAAATATGCTTTAGCATCTAAGAAGCATATGATTCAGCATACTTTAAAATGAAAAATGTTTGCTCTGATTTTTTCAGTCTCCTGTTCACAAACATAGAACATTGCATGTCATTGTAGGAAAATATGGCCCTGACTTTTATCTCATTTATACATATATAAATAGGTAATAACTCCTGTGTAGTCAGCTGAGTTACATCTGTATAAAAATGTCTAAATGATAGGAGGATGCATCTTTAGAGCTGTATGAATATTTGTTGGAGGTCTAAATTTAAACAGGATGAAAATAAATATATCTTTATACATGGGCATGGATGGTTTTTACCTTCATTATTAAGGATATCAACTAAAGAGTGAAGAGTGAAAGGAAAGGGAGCAAGAATCTCTGTTCTTTTAGATCAAACTTACTTATGCTTGAAACGTAATTTGTGAAAACTGTTCCTCCCTGTGTTTCCATGAAGTATGAATGTTGAGTTTGCCAGGAGTTCAGCAGGGCAGAGGAATGCAAGAGTGCAGTTCTCAATCATTTCTAAATATTGACATTAACCACAATATCATCATCTTTCACATTTTGTTCCTGTCTCCTCTTCTGCCTAGAAGTGGAAGAATTTCTTCATGAAGTACTTGTTCACAACCCTGTGTGGCATGCTCAGCTCCACAGAAGCTGGTTTCTCTTCCTGGAAGTGAACAATTCTTGGCTGTCTTGGGTCACCTGTGAGGAGATTTACACAACAGTAGTCCCTAAATCACTGTGATCACAAGTGCACTGAAGATAGTTCTGAAAAGACAAAGCAACATTTTGCCTCCCACACATCATAAGAACATTTTGCAAAGCGCTGTGGGAGAAGTCCTGTGCTTGATTTTGTAGAAATTGATATCCTACATTATTAGAACTGAGAGACATGTCAATGGAAGACTGAAAGGCAATTTGGTTATCAAACCTTGACTTCATAGCAATCCAATAATTTTTTTTTCCAAGCTCTTTTTTTTTTCCTCAACTCTCCCCTTCTAAGCAGTGTTAGAGTCAGAGGTATTGGAGTTCATCCCAAATTAACACAGTGAAGTGTTTATTTAGGGTGATGCATAGAGGAAGCATCAGAGCCTGTGTTCGCACAGCAGGACTATTGTCTATTTACAGCTTCTGAGTCTTTACGGACTCTGAGAGTTTCCTTTGTCTTCCCATCTGTAAAGGGAAGGTATGCAAGCAGATGGATGTGGACAGACATGAACTTCTCTGGCTATGCTGCAAGTTGGGTGACTATAAGCCAAATATCCTCTGGAAATTCACTGCAAAGTGCAGACCATATCATTCTGTTTTTTAGAAAGTCATATTTATTAATATTCTTTTAGACACTATCAGAGATAATTGACTTTTGAAACATATTCAGTATTCCGGGTGAATCTCGTTTATATTTTAGCTGATCATAAAAGTAGGTGGGATGTGCTTTTATTAATTCCTTCTTCTTCATTTTGTTTTGCTATGAAATATACAGTATTGACAGACCCTTTAGGCTGTCTTTTATGATGACATTTAACAGGAAGGGTTCAAGTAAAGGAATATTTACAAATATTTACAAATACTTAGCCTGAATATTCTCCTCCTCCTCACGTATTTATTTAACTTTTGTATGCATTTTAATCTTTTAGGTCAGCATTTTCCATGCCCCCCCCCCCCAAAAAAAAAAACAACCCAAAAAACCAGGAAAAACTGACAGGCAGCAAGATTGAAACTGATAAAAGAAATTACTTCCAGAAATAATACACTGTCAGATTGTAGGATTTGTTTCTCTAGTTCAGGAGGATATAAACAACTTGAACACGTACTATTAAAACCGTGTATTTAAATAATCCACTGGCCTATATTCAAATAGATTAATTGCACTTGGACCTGTCCAGACTCTCAGTCTTGTGAAGACCTACTGTGCCAAACCTTTAAAATCTTTTAAAGATCATTTTTAATGTAGCAATACAGTTGAAAAAAATTGTTAAAGTGATTCACTGGGAGATGTATACTGAATTTAACAGACTTGACACAATAATACGTTCACTTAAATTTTGATTTGATCACTTCTTCCTTCTAGAGTATTCAAGTATTTAAATTCTGCATGGTAAAATCTGTTGTTGCTATATTGTTTTCTCCCTTAATTTGCAGCTGAAGGAATATGTCAAATTCCTGAGAGGTGTTAGTCTTTCTGCAGAGTTAATAATTAGGGAACCAACATCTACATCATTGTTCATGAATGTTGAAAATGTAATAGCTATTCCAGATTGGCAATTTGATTGCTGTAACTGTAATGCATTATAGTAATTTACATTATTAATATTATGACCATCATGCCTTTTTGTTGCAGAAAATGAATTAACTTGGTCACTTTCACTTCTTTTTTTATTTTTTAATATCTGACAATATTGAAGGTTTTAATCTAATACAATTCCCACCAAATCAAAATTAATTTTAAGACAGCTTGCAGTGACTTTCAAAGAACTGTGAAATAATACACAATCCTTTGCTCATGGGTCTATAAAATAAGTTGATATAAAGAATCTAGGTGTCAGAATATGGAGAAAGAAGATATTTTTCAGTGGTCTCTATATTAGTACCAGCTAGGAACCCTGATAATAAACAGGAGGAATAAGAAGTAGTCATTTATGAAACAATATCTGATTGGGTGGGTATTACTGAAATGTGGAAGGGTGTTTCACATGACTTGAACGTTAACATTGCTGGCGACACCTTGGAAAAGAATGAAAATGTGAGCAGAAGAAACTCTGCAGTAAAGAGATTGTCTACATCAAAGTGCCTGAAAGTTTAAAAGGACAGGAAGCAGAAAACATACGGATTAGTATTCAGACTGATAAATCTCAGAGGGGTGTATTAATTAAAATTAGCTTTAGAGAACAAATTAATATGTTAGAGGGAATAAACACTTTTGCAGCAATTTTTATATGACATCTGTGGAGAAAAGTTCCTTGATCATAGCAGAGTTTGATCTCAGAGAGGAGAATTTGATCCAGGACACCTTTAACTCTGGGTTTCATTTTGCATTTTTTAGAAACAATTTGAATTTCTAAGCAATGAAATCAATAACTTTCTGATAGACAAACTGTTGAAACAAGCTCAGAGTAATTCTATAGCAGATCTATGAGGGGGACTTGATCCTTGGTCTAAAACCTGATGGCTGATATGGACAATAGAGATCTAGCTTTTTTTGCTATAGTTATACAGAATATAAGTTCTGGCCAGTAATACTCATAATTTGTTTTGAATGATCAGTTTTACAAACTGAAAAGAATAAGCAAAATCAGGAAAGAAAAAAAAAATACTCTTGTGAATGCTAATTGGGCATTGCATGTAGAAGCAGTAGATGATGAACCTTCGCCCCAGAGCACAATTCAGCAATCACAAAAGCTATCTTTGGTTAAAATTAATCAAGCTTAACGAAAAAGGTGAAAGAAATAATTGAATTGTTTTTAAAAGAAAAGTGGAGAATTTGTGAAGATGGTGGGAATAAATCAGTAGGTTAGAATGCAGACCATGGATGAGAATAGGAAAAGGTCAGCATGGAAGTCTTATGATGTAAATGGCTAAGGATATGATCTGATGAAGAAGCAGAGGAAGGAGCAGTGGCATGCACTGGGCTCATAATAACAAGATGCCATCAGCTGCCCTTAAGGCCTTTATCTTTAAATATTTTGAGGGCTTCCTATCATTGCACCCTTCTCACCAGCTTCTTCACAAATACAGTGAGAAGGAATGTTTAAATATATCAGGACAGCATGAAATCTCTTATAGAAGTGTGAGTCCAGGAAAAAGACGGTAAATTATGTGTCACGATGGAAGAAGGTCTGAAATATTCACCAGCTACTTCTCTATAATTTTTTTGGAGGAAGTAAGGTAAGATACCTACTGGGAAAAACTTAGAAATGCCCTGATAAAATAGACTTATATGTCTTATATTTAACAGACTTATCCATCTCATGCTTATATCTAAGTATATTGGGTTTATGTGGCAAGGTTTTGGGAGCGAGGGGGCTACAGGGTGGCTTCTGTGAGAAGCTGCTAAGAAGCTTCCCCTATGTCTGATAGAGCCAATGCCAGCTGGCTCCAAGATGGACCCATCACTGGCCAAGGCCGAGCCAATCAGCAATAGTGGTAGCACCTCTGTGATACCATATTTAAGAAGGGGAAAAAACCCTACTGTGCAACAGCAATTGCAGCCAGAGGAGGTGCTCCAGGCGCCAGAGCAGAGATTCCCCTGCAGCCCATGGTGAAGACCACGGTGAGGCAGGCTGTCCTCCTGCAGCCCATGGAGGTTAACGGTGGAGCAGATATCCACCTGCAGCACGTGGAGGACCCCACGCCAGAGCAGGTGGGTGCCCGAAGGAGGCCGTGACCCCATGGGAAGCCTGCGCTGGAGCAGGCTCCTGGCAGGACCTGTGGACCTGTGGAGAGAGGAGCCCATGCTGGAGCAGGTTTGCTGGCAGGACTTGTGACCCCGTGGGGGACCCATGCTGGAGCAGTCTGCTCCTGAAGGACTGCACCCGTGGAAGGGACACATGCTGGAGCAGTTCATGAAGAACTGTAGCCTGTGGGAAGGACTCATGCTGGAGAAGTTCATGGAGGACTGTCTCCCATGGGAGGGACCCAACACTGGAGCAGGGAAAGAGTGTGAGGAGTCCTCCCTGAGGAAGAAGGAGTGGCAGAGACAAGGTGTGATGAACTGGCCTCAACCCCCATTCTCTGTCCCCCTGCACCACTCGGGGGGAGGAGGGAGGGAAAATTGGGAGTGAAGTTGAGCCTGGGAAGAAGGGAGGGGTGGGGGGAAGGTGTTTTAAGATTTGTTTTTATTTCTCATTGTTCTACTCTGATTTGACTGAGTAAAATGGGGTCATTTTACTCATTGACCCAACAGACTCAACTTGGGGAAATGACTGATTTCCCCAAGTTGAGTCTGTTTTGCCCATGACGGTAACTGGTGAGTGATCTCCCTGCCCTTATCTTGACCCATGAGCTTCTCGTTATATTTTTTTTTCTCTCCCCTGTCCAGTTGAGGAAGGGGAGTGATAGAGCGGCTTTGGTGGGCACCCGGTCTCCAGCCAGGGTCAACCCACCACACTGAGAAATTATGCTAATGAAATATTTTTTTCTTCTGTCAGTGGTTAAGAATAATATCAGGCCACAAATATCATATTTAAAGATTATATTCTCAGGACCAGACAACTTGTGTCTGAATTTCTTTAGAAAAGGTCAGTGGAGTTCTTAAAGTCTTGACATTGATTTGTGACAAATATTGGAAGACAGAATATTCCAGGACACAAATAATTACTCATCAATAATTGAAAAATATAGAAAATAGGATTTCCTGGGAAGTGTTAAAATGGTCAGAATGAAATTACCATTGGAAAAATCATAAAGGAGCTGATATTTATACAATCAATAAAGCACTGAAGGAGGGTAATGTATTTAACACCAGGGAACATTGTTTTAATGAAATTAGGTCTTTTTGAGTAAATTTGGTATTGCTTTTGATGAGGTCATATGTACAGCTGATGAAAGTAACTGTACCAACATAACAAATTTACTGTTGTAAAATATTTGATTTAGCTAAACATGATGAAAATTAGTACTGTACAAACTCAGTGTAGTCCATATTGAAGGGATTAAAAAATGGTAAACTGATAAATCCCACAGAGTAACTGTAACATACTGTCAGAGGACAGTCTCTAGTAAAAAAACTGCAGAGATCCCATTTGTGGCTGAATCCTGTTCAATGTTTTAATCAGTTCTTTGGACAAAACTGTAATATAATTACAGATAGAGTTGAGCAAAAACAGAGATTTGGTAGCCTACCTTCTTGTTATTCTCTTTGGGCTCTGGCCAGTGTTTCTCAGAGTTCAGGACGATCCACTTTTATCTTGTGACTGAAACCTACTGAGAATAGAAGCAAACAGGAACTTCACCATCGACATTATTTGGAGCAGTATCTGGCCCTACTTCTGTGAATGTCCTTAGAGAGATTCTAATTGCTCCTGGCTACCATGGTATCATACAGTAGTTGCCAAGGTCAGCCGCTTGAGACTGTTGAAGTAATTGTCCAAATAAAAGTTAGAAAGCATGGCATACCCATAGCAGGTGCAAGGGGACGGGGGATAGAACAGGAAGAACAAAACTGAGAAAGCTTGTGGGTTAAGATAAAAGCAGTTCCATAGGTGAAGGAAAGAGCAAAAAAACCAGGTGAAGCAAAGAAGCCACTCACCACCTCCCACAAGAAAACTGATGCCCAGCCAGTCTGAGCAGTGGCCACCCTGAAAGCCAAAGTTCCCCATTTCTTCTTCCTCTACCTCAGTTTTTTGTTTCTGAGCATGATATACAGTATGGAATATCCCTCTGCCCAGTTCAGGTCAGCTGTCCCAGCTCTGTACCCTTATAACTTCTTGCCCACCCCCAGCTTACTTGCTGGGGGGCAGAGTGGGAAAAAGAGAATGTGTTGGCAATGTGCAAGCACTGTTTGGCAATAGCCAAAACATTGGTGTGTTATCAGCACTGTTTTAGCCACAAATCTGAAACACAGCACTGTATAGGCTGCTGAGAAGAAACCTAACTCCATCCCAGCCAGAGCCAGTACAGAAATAAAACATCTTAGATTTATCATGGCACCGAAGCACCCCTTATTCCCTATATGTATCCATAAGTTTATCCAAGTGCAGCAACATATAATTATCATGAGTAAGTTCTCCCAACACATGGAAGTCTGTGAGACACCATGACATAATGAATTCAAGGCATCAATATCAGCTCATCTAAGCTGTTACATTACTTACCATATGGTCTGCAAAATACTAAATATGTTTATGCTAAAACAGTGATTCATGTATGCTAAATCTGCAACCAGAAATTTGGTTACGTTCCCTGCATCACCACAGAAATGCTAAATTCTTAGGGCTGGCAGTTCGTTTACAGTCCCGTCTTGACGCAATGGTCACTGCAAGTCCATGACCTCCTGCAGGTCCGTGACCTCCTGCTCCTTTTACATTTCCTACTACAGGACCAACTTGTGCAAGGTGGTGTTTCAGACAACAGAGATACTTCACTCCTGCTGGCTACAGCAGGAAGAGAAGTTGTTGAGCATTTTTCTGGGAATACTAAATATAAAAAGTCAGTGAAAATATCACCACTTCAGGAATAAACCATTACTTTCCTCTTCCAGAAACTTCAGTGTATAAGGCAAGTGGTGAATGGGACTGTGGTACTGCATCCTCCTCCACTCAGACTTAATAAAAAAATAGAAACAGTTGAAGAGCAGTGAAGAGGTCCATAGACAGCTACTAGTTGATGTGTCTCACCAGAGACACAATGAAATGTATGTTCTGATTCTTCCATGTACTCCTGCAAATAAGTACAAAATGATGAGCCATGTTTCTTATTATTTTAATGCAAATCCCTCTTTCTGCACTTGCTACTTCATCTGCTTTAGTGCAGGGCTAAGTCCTCATAGTTGCCTTCTTGACTGGCCAGAAAAGATCAAGTCAAATGACATAAAGGATGGGAGCTATCTTACTTAATTTTCGATCTCTACAGTGTGGGTATTGACAGCTGATCTACCCTCCCTTTATAACCAGTGGAGAAATATGCGCACCCTGAAGGTGCAGTTCACCTGGTCTATTTTAGACAACTGTTTTTACGAAATGAAGCACGGAAGTTATGAAACTTCATTGACCATGATGACTAAATTTCCATCAAGAAATCTATATTTCCCAATACATCGGGACTTAGAGTGACTAGGTCAGACATAGTCAGATCAATCCCAGCTGGTATGTTATAGCCAAAATATTATATAGAGTGTTGTAAAAATTTGATTACTGGTTTCAACAAATATCTATTAAGAGTTATCAAATATCAGTTATTTGTAAAAATACATTTTTTAGATAACCATTCTATTTCAGCTGTATTAAGAAGATACAACAGGGCTTAGTGTAAGAAAGTGACATCATACTGCTCCAATCTGATACTGCATATGTTATGTTTCATCTGATGATATACTGAATCCAAGTCTATACCTTATCGTACACATGAAATTTTGCTAGCTGTTTCTAATTAAATAATTTCCACTTTGTTTTCATTCAAGTCTGGCATCAGCTGTCACCAGAAATCTTTAGATACCTATAGATTTCAAATTATCCTGCTTTAGAACATATTAGAGTCATATAATATTAATACACTATTGATAGACACGGTATTGTTGAGGTATTAAGCAATCTCATTGGTCATTAATTAAGCTAGATGAAAATAGACTTCGTGCAAGCTTCTCACAGCACCTTCACCTCAGAAACATATGTACATGGCATATCATTTATTGTTTATATTATAAAGTTACTGCAGCACCATTTGTTCTTATGGGAGAGCTTGTGGCTTTGGGGAAGTCGGGAGAGGGAGAGAGAGGAAAAAAGATCCATCGGGTGCTACATTGCAGTTAAGGCAGATCAATATTATATGAACGTTTGAGAATCCAAAGGGTTTCTTCAAGTTATGAAAATAGGTTGCAATGTTGAAATGGTTAGACAGGTGGCAAACTGAGACTACTGTTTTATGCAAAAAATATATCTAGTTACACAGTTCTGTTACTATCTAGTTACTATCATGTTTTCTGCTATTCTCTTCAGTCCATCCAAGGTATCTGTGTATAAGTGTTGTTTCTGGGCAGGGAGTGTTCCTTAATGTATGTTTGTTCAGCAACTACTATAAAGGAATATTCATCTCTGCAGGGATGCCCACATTGTAATAGGTGCTAATGTAATACAAATAATAAGAATAATGGATTAAAAAAATTTCCATAGGTTTGATCTCCATAGTTTGAAAATCATCAGATTTTCCCTCTCTCTTTTTGAAACGGATAAAGTCACAGAAAGCCTCTAAAATAAAATACATTTGTGTTCTCAGATAAAGTGCCTGTTAGGCATTTTATAGAACTGTGAGAGTTTAGAAAAGCTTCAGAAGCAAGTCAGCTTGCTCATATTTATTTTGAAAATGCACTCCACACTCACAGGCTTAGAGGGAGCTTAATTACAATCAATGGAACAATTAAGTTGAGGGAAATGTGCAATAGAGAACAAAAATGAATAGAAAACATATGCACAAGTGTACCTTTGGGCAAATGCATTATAGGCACAATATTGTCATTATGCCTCTCAAATCACATCATTATTTGCTCTGGTGTGTGTGTGGGAAACAGACTAGATTTTACATGGTTTTTACAGTCATATTCTGATCCATATTTAAACATTTTACAAAATGGTGCATTGTAGTAACACTAGCCTACACTTAGCACACGTGTAATTTTGTGTACAGCTGAACTTTCACAATGTATTCCTAATTCTGAAAAAGCGTTGCTATTTAAAAAGCTCTGCTTCTCTCCTTCCCCTCACAGTCCACATATTTTGAGAGTGCTTATAACAGTTTGTTCACCAGAGTTTGACTTACAGTGAACAGCTCTTTGCAGATGTATTATTTGCTGGTTCCAGTCTAGTTGCACTGCCCAATTGCTACTGTTTCACTGACCACAGCTCTCTGATAAATAAAATGCACACCCAGAAAAGGTCTCCTAGAACAGGTAGTTTCAGAGAGTGAAATGGTCTTAGAGAGTCTTATCGTGCTCTTTTTTAATTCTGAATTCTTATCTCTTGGTGCACCTTGCAGTCCCAAAGCCATAAGTCCTGTAATGGGAAACCTGCTTTTTTTATCTCTTTTTCTAGCATTTGCCATGATAGACATTGAAGAGGGAGGGAGAAGAAGGAAACAACAACAAAAAAAACCCTGAACCACATTTTCAGGTTACAATTAGAGAAGTCTAAATAATTTAAAGTGGTCACCAATAGTTGCATAATTCTATCTTTGAAAGGGTTAATACAGTGCTTTGTACAAATATTTAGAAATAAACATTTGACATTTTCTGGTGTGCATTTAACAGCAGAAATTCGTGTATTAGGGATGAAAGTCCCTTCAATGTAACCAAACTGATTTCAGAAAGTTTAGTCCAGAACATTTTGGCCCAGTGATGATGCCACACTTTTCAATTGCCCAAATATGATAGAAAACTCTGATAATAATGGTATGTGTACATATAAGAATATCAAGGAGTATAAAATCTTGAAATTACTCATACTTCTTGTTTAAATTCTAGCAAATAAATGCAGCAAGGTGTAAGATATACTAACTAATCTTTAACCATTAATGGGTGAACTCGTTAATGGATGACTTTTTCAGCTGAAATGTACAATATGCTTTGTATTGCTCTGGCTGAGTTCACGAATACAAAAGATACGGATTCTGAAGTGAAGGCAATGTAAATGCTCATCTAGTCTTGCATGGTAAAGCTGATTAAACAGTAACATATACAAATACACTATTGATGCTAATAGCTACCTGGAATGCAGAGAGATAATTTTCACACAACCCAAATGTTTATGTTGAACTCTGAGGCACCAAACACCTACATAAGAAATAGTGTGGGTGTGAAAGAAATAAGGAAGGAAGTTGGGGGAGGAAAAGAAGACCAGAGAACTTACATTTTTTTGTCAGGATTCCCTGTACATTTAATACCAAATTTCACTGAAGTGGAACTTAGCGACTATGCAAACCAATTCTGGCCTTTGGAGATTCCTAATAATGCACAGGTAACAAGGCAGATGTAACCTGTGAGGAGGTACCTGGGCTTCCTGCAGCCTCTAGGAAGGCTGGAAACATCTCTATTGTTCATTTTATCTCTGATCACCACAGAAGCTCATGTGGTTTCATTCCCTCTCCTCCTACCTGCACCTCCCAGTTCTGCCACATCCTTTTCTTAGAAAGGATCCGAATGGTTCCTGTATGAGTATGGACACTATGTAAATATGTGTTATATATGTATGTATGGAGATTTATGGCCTTCACATATGAGTACGGTTTGTGGCCACATGCTGCAAAAGTCATTGGCAGGAAACAAGGAATGTCAAAGCAAGAGACAGGAAACAATATAGACATAGTGACAAAAAAGGGAGTAAGAAGGCAGGACATTGTTTCATTTAGGAGGAAGGAAATAAGAAACTTCATATCAAAAATATCTAATGATAACGAGAAGTTTAGAGCAGGTAAACCATGAGTTTGTTTTCACCCAAGCTAGTAGTCCAAGGACAGAACACCCAACAAGTTTAGAAGCTGGCAAACTCAAAGTGGCTGGATGGAAACATTTTTTTTTTCACACAAAGAGCAATCAGTCTATTGATCTAATTGCTGTATGCTACTACTGACACATCGGATTTTAGCAGGACTCTTAAATATGACTTTTCAATAGCTAACAAAATCACCAAGAACTACAGTAGCAAGAACAGTAAACTTTAACAGAGTTTTTCATTGATTGCAATCTCACATACTTCAAGGCACAAACCTGCCTTTAGACAGTGAGGGCTGCAATAAACTTACTCTAGTAGCTTTAAAGACCCATTATTTTGTGACTATTTTGTGCATGTCTTCTGAAACATCTAATAGAGGCCATTATCAGAAGACAGGGTAAGGGACTGCAAAAAGTACCGGTCTGATCAAGAAGCTTCCTATAGGAGCATATATGAGACACAGAAAGGGAGAGAAACCTGGGGTTTCTGCTTTTCCTAGTTATCTCTGAAATTAGTATGACAACAATTTGCACAGTCTCTCAGTACAGGTATGATGAAAGTGAATGTGTTTGGAAGACAGCATTATAACCTCCCACTACAACAGGCTTCTGTGAGATTTTTTCATCCATCAAATCAGCTGGTTGAAAGTGCACGCTCCCACCTGCTCCTCTGAGTCACTGTATTTTCCGGTGTCACGTGGGAGCAATGTGTCAGAGCAACCATGTCATAAAAACACCACAGAGCTAGAGCCTGCCAGTTTGATAAAAACTGCAATAGGATTGACTAACATGCTGACATAACAAACTTAATATCACTTGAAGAGCTTAGGAAAAAGCAGAAGGTGGGGGAAGTAGCCAGACAAAAGTAACTTTACTGAAGAGAAAAAACAGTGTGTAACCCTGCCTTTTAAAAAAAAGTGTTTTAGGGTATGCAGCCGTATTAATTCTCAATTTATTCTTTCAGCTGGAGCTAGATAATTAGTTATTTGGACCCCGTCTTTTGCTCCGTCAGGTTTCTACCTGTGTCTGCGTCACAAGCATTATTTCTGACTGCATGATACAAACAGTGAAGAATGTAGGTGGCCTTCAGGAACACTTTGTTTTGTCAAGATCCCCTATTGCACATGCAAATGCAGGTCAATATAGTTAGCGATTCTGTCTCACTACATGACACCGGTCATGCAGCGTGTTCTTCTCCTGAGCCCTGGAGAAGTAACGAGCTCTGTCACCCCAGAACGGACTGAAAAGCAACAAGAATTACTTACTGGAAAGCAGACAGATTGGGGAAAGGAAAGTGAAATGAAATGGAGCAAGTGAGTGACCTTTGAAAATTGATGTGCTGGCTTGAAATTTCCCAGGTAAAAGATACAGTCAAATTACTAAATCTTGTTCTCACGTGTAACAGGATGGTCAATTTGTTTGGTCAAATTCAATGAATGTTAAAACCTTGTAAAGCTTCTGTGCAAAAGGATTGGAGGTGACATCAAGGCAGATAATAAAGTTACCCAGAGCACAGATCAGTGGCAATTTAGCAATTAGCTCTGTCAGCAGCTCTGGAAGATCTGTAACAAATCATAAGTTTTTAGTTAGCCAATATAATAAAAATATTTAATAGTGACAGGAAAGTAACAGAGGCGATAAATGTGTTTAAGCATAGAATATTACCTTCTTATGACAATTACATGATCTGGAGAAAAATGTGTTTTATGATATATGATATTCTTCTTGAGACAGAATATTAATATTCCGGCAGGTGAAGAAATATTTGTCTTTTTGACTTTCCTCAAATCTCATAGATTATAACACTGTTGGTTTCAAGTTGGGAACGAAGAAAAGTTATTATGCAAGTTGCACAAACATCAGACTGAGTGGAAATTAAAACAATTACTATAGGCTGAGAAATACAGCAGAAGTATGAAGAACAGAAATGAAGCAATGGGGAAGGGCAATTCAGTTCACAAGAAATAAGTGCCAGCTCTTCTCTATAAAAGTATAGTTTAGGTGAACAAGTCTGAAAAGAACGGGAGCTTGGTAATTACCATC
Organism: Balaeniceps rex; assembly: GCA_013401315.1. Taxonomy (NCBI): domain Eukaryota; kingdom Metazoa; phylum Chordata; class Aves; order Pelecaniformes; family Balaenicipitidae; genus Balaeniceps; species Balaeniceps rex. Next base: position 15,757 of record VYZW01050239.1, read on the forward strand.
TTGTAAGCCCAAATTTGTCAAGTAATATGATACATAGCACAGCCAGCGGAGATCTAAGATAGTAAAGTCATGAAGTAGGGCATTCACGTCTTCAAACTTTAGGCATCTAATTAAAGCATCGAAATGAGCCACCTAAACACCCTACATAGTTAATGGAAAAAAGTAGGCTCCTCCAGAGAGCAATCTGAAGCACTTAAGTTAGGTGCCTACCTTTTGCCATTGACTGTATAAGCCAGCTGAAGTTAGATGGTGTGAATACCTCCTGAAGTGCCTTGTTACAGCATATCCAGGAATATACCTAGGTGCAAGGTAAGGGCATTGCAGGGCACCAATTACGTACTTTAACAGCACATGCACCACTTCTAACAAAGTGGTATTTATATGTAATAATCACTGATTGCTCTCACACTACCCTGAGGCTATGCACAGCTGTAATGGAAAGGTGGATATTTTCCATAAAAAGTCAGATCAAGACTCTGACCAGCTTTTTGAGACAACATTCTTTCAGCGCAGAAGATGAGGCTATGTCAGAAGTGAAGGGGGAAGCTCCATTGTTTGAGACATTTAAAAATGAACTGGGCTACAGTGAAGGAAAATCTTGTACTGGGCAGAGGCTGAGAGGACTGCATGACCTAACTCCATCTCTAACTTGGGCAGCTATAGACATGTCACACTGTCCTTTTCGAAAAACAGCAACCAGGAAAGAGCTGAAGTTTTCCCTCTTATAAATGTATTACTTGTCCTTTGAAAGTATTAGAGGACAGTCAGTCACAAAAAGAGAAGGAATATATAGGAAAAGGATTAATATACAGGAGAAGGATTAACAGGAAAAAATAATTGAAGTGGCACATACCAAAACTGCAAAGCACTCCAAGAGTAATACCTGTTGTGGCAGACTTGTCCAAACACAAAAATAACCAGCAGCCTCATTTAACTGGTATAGTGGCACTGTTTGCTCACACCATTCTCTCTCCCTCCCTCTCCAGCCAATCTAGCTCAGTTCAGCAGCACAAACACTGAAATTTCCGCTGTGTTTTAAATCACTGAAGTGGTAAATAATAGATATACAAGATTGTTACAAAATAATTTGACATAGCTCTTACCAGTGAGCCTGAAGTGATGGCTTTAGCAGTCTCACAAGATCTAAACAAGAACAGAACCACATAAGCACTTAGGAGTGAGCAATTGCTTGCCTGTTACAATTTGATTTGAAGCTGATCTGAAGGAGCAGGTAGCACAATTGGCTTTGAGTGCATGCAGGAATCTCCATCAGCCTCTTTGTTCCTTGAAGGGTTAATTCCAACAGCAGAGATGCATAAAAAAAGAAATAGATCATTCTTTGTCAGGTACTGAAACTCATAGAAAAATATTAATGGAAGTAAGGTCTGTTTGAATGAATAAAATAATTATAATTAGAGTTTATTGTGTTTGAGCTACCCAGAAAAAAAAAAAATCTTCCTTTCTCAACCTTTTTCTTTCTTTCTTCCTTTCTTGCCTTCCTTCTTTCTTTCTTTTTTTGTTTCTATCTTTCAGGAATTTGCTCTTTTCCAATATACAGTAATAGAAAGTTTTTCTAGTTTTTCTTATTAATATTGTACTTTTGGGATTCATGATACAGTAGTGAATGATTCTACCTTTGTAAAGAGGATGGTTGTAGGAAATGGGATTGCCATCTCCAAGTTGAATGAAGGCTAATTTTTCCTGTTAAATGCAATATGTATGTCTTGTTATAATGGTTTACTTCTCATTTTTGTCTTGAAAAGAGGATGGACAGTGTTTGTGAGAGCGCTTAAGTGCTTGTCAGGACCTATCAGTGACTGCAGGTTAACTGACTATTCTCTTTTATATTACTTTGTGGGTAATGAAGGTCCTCAGTACTCAGCCCCTTCAGACTAGCAGTTCTATCCTAATTGACTTTTTGCTGCATTCAGCATGTAGTCTTAAAATCCATCTGCAATGCTATTCACCAGGCTTACCCCCTGACCCAGCATGCTTAGGATGAAGGGTTCTGTGGCAGACAGTCAGGATATAGCTATTTCCTTTTATACTTGAGGATGGGTGCATACCTCATTGGGAGTGTTCATCAAGCATTAGCTGTGCCTAAGTTTACTGAGCAAGGTCCACAGCCAGGCTTAACTGGCATCTTCTCTTTGCTTACCCCAGGCTGATGGGGTGTCCGACACGCAGTATGCCCCCTCCCCACCTGCACTCCTGGCAAGCTGAGAGCGGGGTAACCCTGCCGTGATCCCAGCTGGAGCTATTCTGGCTGGATGGTGATGAGGTAAAACCCCTCAAAACATGGGTGCTTGGACACAGTGTAATAAAATTGCAATGAAAAGGAGAACAAGAGAGAGAGAAACAAAACCCAGGAAAAGAAAACAAGTGATGCAACCGCTCACCACCCGCCAACCGACACCCAGCCAGTCCCCGAGCAGCGATCGCTGCCCCCCGGCCAACTCCCCTTGGTTTATATACTGAGCATGACGTCATATGGTATGGAATAGCCCTTTGGTCAATTTGGATCAACTATCTTGAGCTGTGCCCCCTCCCAACTTCTTGTGCACCTGGCAGAGCATGGGAAGCTGAAAAAGAAAGTCCTTGACTGGTATAAGCACTACTTAGCAACAACTAAAACATCAGTGTGTTATCAGCATTCTTCTTACACTAAATCCAAAACACTGCACTATGCCAGCTACTAGGAAGAAAAATTAACTCTCTCCCAGCTGAAACCAGGACACAGTGGTAAAATGATGGTGTGTACCCAAGGGTTGTAGTATCACTCACATGGGTACCACAGGGAGCAGGATCCTGGCCTCAGAGATGTAGTAGATTAAAAAGTGCCATGTGGTGCTCCTGGGCACCTGGAACTGATTGTCTGTATTAAATTTTAGCATGGTGCTGGTGTGATTTTTGTCCAGGCTAATGACCTCTCTCCCAGACTAATTCTGGGTCAGGTTTGGGAGGTGACATGGGCTGGGGACCATTTTCGGTGGGCAGTCTGGATGTGACCTCCCCATTTAATGGCACGGACTGAGGCCCTCTGGGGCAGCTGTTTGGGGTGCTGGGGGGAACTCCTGGGCAAGTGTCCTTGCTGGGGCATGTGGAGCCTTCCCGGCTTCTTCTGCACACTCAGCCCCTCTGTTGTGTACTGGGGCTGTGTTGTGTCCCCACTCATAGCCACTTAAGGAGCTGGCAGAAGGTACTTCACTGCACACCAGTGCTGCAGAGCCACCCCCTTGCAGCTCTCATCGTGTCATGACTGGCACCTCAGCTTGATGGCAAACGACAGGATTTCTGATCAGGAACAGGCACAATCTTCTAATCTTTTATAATTAGCTTTAGGAATATTTGACAAAAGGAAAGGAACACTAGCAAATTGCTCTATTTTTGTGTAGTACTACTCATATAGCCACATGCTCATAGAGCCCGCTGCTCCCGGTAGCCTCCCTCTGTTGCTGCAGGGTGCTTTACACCCACATGAGGCAGACAGGGGCTAAAGATCTTCCCTCTCTTCCTCATCTCTGTCTTTCTGGGTTGGGGGAGAAGGGAACAGCAGAGAACAGGGAAGCAGTGAGGCTGCTGGGGAGAAGAAACACATTAAGGAGGAGCAGAGGCAGGGCCTATTAGCAGAGAGCAAGCTCTGCAGTAAACCTCTCCTTGATTCCCCCTCATTAATATATAGCCCACATGGCTCTTGAACAAAAGTTTTTCAGATAACCTATAGGTTAAGCATATGAAAACTCAGTACTTTTAGCACCATATGCGTACATAGCAATTGTTTTAAAAGGTTGCATAACCAGAGTGTGTTTTAAGATACATTTCAAAAGCATCAGCAAAGAGAGACTCTTAGCTGGTGTAAATCAGTGTCACTTGTATCAGTCAACCATGTTATTTCATTATTTCTGAATTCTAATAATGTTCATCTCTTCTTCCACACGGTGCTTCTCTGCAGTATATCCTTTATGATGATTTGACATCTCCGAATGCATTAACACTCCTTGGGGAACACGGATCAAACAACAAATGCTCTTTGTGCGTATTCACTTCTTACGGTTTTCTTTTAGATCATTCCTATTAGAACAGAGCCTAAGAAAAGATGTCTAGAAAGGGCAATATCCAAACAGTGTTTATATTATGGGAAAATTTCTCTCATTGTAAGGCTGCCTGGAAAATTCTGAAGATTGTTTCTGCCGAGGAATAACAACTGTATTCCTGATAAATCCTTAGAGATTGCTCTATGGACTTCTCAGTAAATAATAATAAAAAACCTCCACCTCACTGCATCTTACTGAAATATTAAATATAGAGTATTGTCTACTAAACCTTAATAATTATTATCTTGTTGCCACCAATCATTATGTTCTGCTATACATATCCAGCATTCTCTTTAAAAAAACCAAACCATTTTATATAGCTGTTCCAAAAACTGATAGTCTGAAGGCTGTTTTCCAATTTATTTATGATAGTTAAAACTAGAGAATTGATATATTTGTGTCATTTATAAGCATTAAAAAGAATTTTAGTAGGACAGAATTATTCCTATAAGTCATTGTATTCAATTCCCCCTTCCTTCCTCCTTCTTATTCTTGGGTTTATCGTGAGCTGGTTACTTTACTGCAGTTCTATTTCAAAGTCCTGTTTAAGGTTTATTTCTCTATGCGACTCCTCATTCATTTCCCATTCTGTTTCTGAAACTTAACTCTTTAATCCTCTTGCTGCTTCCTTCTACCACTCCCAGGCTAGTTTTAGATGACTATGGGTACACTGTAACAGGTTTGTGGGGAAATGTATAGATGTTTCTTTTCAGCTGTTCTTCACAAGGCCAATTCATGGGGTCATTCCGGCTAAACAGCTTTTAATGATGTCATGGGGGAGAGTAGGTCTTTACTCTTTTCTCTGGCAGTCCTGTGTAGGCTTTGCACCTCCTGGGTGTGCATTGCTGTGGGAAAGTGAGTGCTAGACTTGTGTTATCCCTTTCCATAGGATGGCAGTGGACGGGCACCAAGGGCTCCCACGATGGACCCCTCTTGCTGAAATTCGGAAAGCTTGAAGTTAACTATCTCCTTTCCCTCCCACAGAGCAAGGGGCTAAACTTGATGTTCACACCTCAGGCTTTCACTGGCCCAGAAGAACAACAGGATATTAGAGCTCAATCAGTGGCAGATTTTTAATCACTCTGTTGGGATTTACAAAAATCTGGACAAATACTGTATTCTCTCCCCCAAAACCAGTATACATGGAACAGGAAATGATGGACTTGTTCAGTATTTAGAGCACACAGCTGGTTTTGCAAAGGTAGTGTATGCTACGATATAAAAAAAGAGCTTCAGGACAATGCCTGGGGTCCTGCTGCCCAGCTCCTCTCATCTGGGGCAGCTAGGTCCTACCAACCCAGTGCCTAGCTCCTAGCAACCCTGCCTGCATGGTAAGGCAGAGGATAGCTGTAGATTCACCATTTGATGCAAACATGTGGCCAGCCCAAGGTTGCTGGCTGTTTGCCAGTGTGAGCCTGAGCTGGGCAAAGCTTGGGCTTCCCTGCCGTGGTTGCAATTAAAGAGCAACACTGGGTCCAGATATCTCCTGTCTGATGAGTGCGTGGGTGTCAGAGCTGCTCTGGCAGAGCCCTTTGTATTTTATTCCCTTACACCCTGGGCTTTCTTCAATGAGAGTAAGAAATATCACATTGCAATTCTATTTTGAGGGACATGCTGTGATACACACATATATTAATTGTGCCACAGACTGAAAGCTTCATGTCCAGGTGAACAATCCTTTAAAGCATTTGGCAGCAATAACAAGTACCTCAAGGTTATGCCCTATCTCTTTTTCTCTTTATGTCATCTGTAACAACTGTGGACTCTGACATTTAGTTAATTAAATTTGCCCACACTATCTGACTTAGTTGTGCAATTCCTCTTGAGGATGTAATTTTTGAACGTAGTAGGCAAGAAGAATGGTTAACCTTGATGAGTCAGTTTGCCATAGTAGTATGTTATTCAGGAAAGAACTTAGGCATTTTCATCTATTGTATAAATAATAAATCTCAGGACAGTGCATAGACATGGAATATTTAAAGAATAGCATAACATCTTTGAGGCCAGATATCAGAATAAAATTAAATTATCACACAATTGCAACTGCTGCTGCACTTCATCTACAAGTCTCTGTCTACTGCAATTTTCTTTTAATAGGTGGTGTTTCTCAGCTAATTGTAGTTTAGATGATTCCCTTCAAATCTGTCTGAAATGGCTTTTATTGTCTCTGATGTTTTATATTTCAATGTGGATATGTAAAGTTGCTTTTGAAATTTTATTCTGATAAGGTATTTGTATAGGTGTTTGTTACATTTTTAGTACTGGTATAGTCAAGAGCTGGATCCATGTCTTTATTCAGTTGACCCTTATATCTGCTATTGATAGAATAATTTGGAAGTAGTCCTATTTATGTCTATGTAGCCTTCTATTCCCAGAGTTGCCTTGCAGAAATTCTGCAGACACCCTCTAGTCTGTCCCTGGGCACCTTGAGCACACGGACAGTGGGCTTGGCATGCTACCTGAGCAATGCGTGGATACATAGGGCATTTATGCACTGAAGGTGGGTCTCCACTTGGGCTCCCAAGCTCATAGTCTTTGTGGTGAGACTGATGTTGTTTTGGGCTTTGGAGCCACAACTGACAGACAAGACAGAAAAAGCTTTTGAAGTGATTTTAGTTTTACCTCAGCACCTGTTTTATCTCTTTACCTGAGGTTGTACAGGTTCCTTGTTTCCATAAAATAATAATGAATTAATATATTAATAATAATAACCATAATCATAATGCCATGAATGACACTAGCTATTTCTCATAATACAGTGATATTACAAATCCATTTCAAGGAACAGAAACTGTATAATTTAAACCTCCAGAATCCCCCTTATTAAAAGTTTTGGTATACAAGATTAGAATGAACTCGTTCATGGCACTAGTAATTAGCGGTAGGCAATTTTCTCTTGTACTTTATTCTTACCACCCTTCAAGAACCATGGTTTGATACTTAGAGCTCCACTTCAGAGAAAGGGAGGGAGGTCATGGCACAGATGGTAAATTATTGCAGTCCATACGGATAGACAGTGAAACACAGGGCCAAATTTGCTCCAGCCTAACATGAAGTGCAGCACACACAAAGGCGCTGGGAAGTGGTTATAAATCAGGTAATATCTGGCCCCTGGAAGGTAGCTGTAAAATCAGATGCAGTTGATAAAATGGATGTCAAACCACATTGTAAATTTAAAGCCAGCCTATAAGAATTTTCCTTTAATCAGTGAGTGCCAGCTAAGTGTATGCAGGTGAGCAGTCATTCTAAGCCTGAGATTAGGCAGATTGATACCGGCTGTCTGACAAATCTCTAGCACTGGATAAGGCTGGAAGTGGAGGGGAGAGAGTTATAAACTGGATGCACCCATTAATGCACTCATTTAAACATGCAATTTAAATGCTAATTGCTGTTAATTCAGCCCAGCCCTAGTGCTGTTGTGATCAACTGTTGAGCAAATACAGTAACCTGGCCGACAGAGTAGTGGTAAGGGCCTTGGGAGGATAGTATAACTAAAGCCAGGGAGCAATTCAATGTATGGGACATGTTTGTTTCACTTCACATATTATTATACCTTCTGGGTAATTAGAATTAGCTGAATACAGGCAAGAAAATTAATTGTGACCATTCTGCCACTGCATGCTGACCACACATCTAATAAATGATATTTTTCTTTCACCTTTTACATGTCTAAAATCATTCCACATCTCAAAGTATCTTGGTATTCCTTATTAATATGCTTAGACTTAATGACAGAAACAGATAAGAAGTCCCAAGAAAAATGAAATATTTTCTCTCAATCCAAACGGAATACTTTGGTTGACTTTTTAAAAAATTTTATTTTATTTTATTTTAGTCTCTTAGGTGAGGACAAAAGATCAGGTCACAAAGATTTCTCTGCAAAAAATGCGGGTTAGTCATGACACTGAAAACCAGTTGTTTACTATGATGTCTATACTTAAGTAAACCCCTTGTATTAACTTAAACTGAAAATTTCACTCTGTGATTATATTTATCAAGCGCATCTGCAACCACATGGTAAATTTAATAAATACTCTAAATGTGTAGTGAAATGTTGCTGATCCACATGTTACAGCTCAGTTCCTGTTACTCAAAAAGTTATTAACAGTAAAAAAAAAAAAAAACAAAAACAAAAAAAGCAAATTGCTTGTGGCTGATAAATAATAAATTTTATGGGCTAACTTGTTCTTAGTGAACAGTTTGGCCTGCTTTATTGTTAATATAAGAGGTTAAATGTAACGATGGAGGTGGTAGCATTTTTATTAAGCAGCCAGAGTGCAGATTTGGCTCATGATGTGTGTTAATATCATCTCCATATACCATAAATCTGCCAGGTCAAATTCTGGGCTTTCTGCCAGATGTTGTGCTCAGTTACGCTGCTGTGAACATGTGGCAGGGATGTAGTTTCAGGGGTGAAACAAGGGGAAAAATGTTGCCCAGTTTGTAGAAGCCTTATAAAAGTTGGAAGTGATGGAAGGCCCAATTCTTAAATGTTTGCACCTAGGAAAAGTAAGTGTAAAATGCTAACAGATTGACTGTTATGGCTGGATTGTTTGAAACAGGGATATAAAGTCATTCTCGGAAGGATACAGGCACTGCAGTGTGTAACTTTCCATGAAGGGCTTGATTTGAGCCTGTTGTGTGAACAGACTCTTAACTGCTCCAGTAACTTTTGATAAGGACACAATTCACGTAAAGCTGAAGATTTAAAAAAATGACAAAGTAACCTACTAGAGAACTTCATATGGGGACAATTCTGGGATTTAAGAAATGCTATATATAGGTCCATTGCAGAGGAAATTGAAGAGGGGAACTGCGAGGCAGAAGGAACAGATAACCCTCCAGAATGGCATCACCGTATATTTATCCAAAATCATATAATTCATTGTCTGCATTTGAAAGATCGTGGTCTCTGCAACTTGTTTTCTATGATACAGTGATGTTATAGATCAAATATTTCAGCCAACTGTTTTACTACTGAATGGCAGCATAATTTCAAATGATTTTTTAAGGCACATTGCTGAGTAGATATCTTTTTTTTTTTTTTTCCCCTCCAGGAAGGTTGAAAGGAATTGTAAGTTGGGGGGATTTGTTCGAAGGTGAAGGGGATATGAGATTTTAAATTGCTTGGCTTATTGGTAGTGGTTTATCTTAAATTGTGCTGCTGCACTGTATTTTTAAATTATGTCAAGGGCACCTAGACCATATGGAATGAAAGGAAAATAATGATTTAAGAGTGTATCTATCTATTGCAAGAACATTCTCATGATGTGTCAGCAGATCCACATGGTCTACAGTATCCAAGAGAGATGATAGGTCTAAAATAACTGGTATGAAGAAGTGGTGGTTGAAGTTGTCACATGTGTCTACAGTTGGGCGCCTAAATCCAGCTCCAAAACTTGTGAAAGGAATGTCTGGTTCTTGCTGATTTGTGACTACTCAGCACCTCTAATGCCATTCTGATATTGAAAAAGGATTTCGGTGATAAAGAAGGTTGTGTCAGTAAGTAATACATTTGGCCTTGTCATGCATTTAAAAATATATATGCTCCTGCCTGGAGTCACTGGCCATTTATTCATAGTACTTTTGTAAATTTTTCTCATCAATGGGAGATTACAAAAAGCTGATAACTATTGAGATTACCTATATAAAAAGGGAGTTTTTCAGAAATACTTTCATAACTGATTCTTTAGAGCATGCATCTGGGTTGGATGCTATAATAGGTGTCTTCATTTGTTTTAATTTATGCATAAGTCTTAGTAGTTCTGCAGTACTTACTGGCTCTCTTGGTAGTAGGCTAGTACATGAAATGGCTCCTGCTACTTTCCTTCTTTAAACCAGTACTTTTTTCAGATGCATTTTTTTACACAGGTTAGTAGGAAATGTTTTCTGAAATCTGTATAGAATTATGTGCCTTGCTTTATCTGAGCCTACTCTTTTAGTGATACATATACTCAAGGAACTCAACTAAATGTGTCTCACAGCAGTAGTGAAATGGCTCTCTGTGTCATAGCTCCCACAGAGCGGAGCTCCACGGTAGTCATTAGTAGTACAGGAAACATCAAAGGTAGCAACTGAGACCTGAGCCTTCCCTGCAAGAGGAAATCAAAGCCCAGTGGCTCTACCACTGCTGGCTATTTCAACAAAAAGCAGGCAGTTTTAAAAATGATCAGTAGGCATTGAAATGGCAGAATAAGTGGTAGTGAACCATCTACATAGAAGATGTCATTTCTGACCCAGGAGTTGGGCAATGGATTTGACCTGTGTGGGAGTGGTTTTTTTCCAGTCTTTTTCTCTTTTTCCTATGTTTTTCTTAGGGATCTCCAACTGTGGACAAATAGTGAGGACAATGCAAATAAAATTAAAATCTAAAATGCAGGGGGGAGTGAACTTCGCCCATAGGTGCAGAGTGGTGAAATTAGCTGTCGTGAAACCAAAACACCAGCCTTCCTTGTAAACCCATGCATCAATAATCTTCCTTCCCTAATCCTGTCTGGAAGTCACACATGATCTGCTGCAGACCCTTCTTTCTAAGCAAGTTCTTAACGACCATCAGTAGCTGTTAGACTCAGCAGGTGAAAGCTGACACACTCCGTGGAAGTCAACACACGTACAGCTGTCTCGTTTTTGCTGTAGCACTTTGCTAAAACACTCTGGATTTCTGTGGGGAATCTGTGCACTATTTCTTATACTGAAATCTGCAGTGGAAAACCGAACAGTGGCTAAGCAGAAGATCAGAAGAAGCCAGTAGAAACCGAAAAAACACTCCTGGGCCTAATCTTGCATACAGTGTTCTCAATGAGGCCAGGCTCCTTAACAGGTCAGGGGAATGAGGGGATTAAGTTGTTTTCCAGGAGAAGGGCTGAGATGTTAGGTAGAGGCAAGTGGTTCTTTTTGTGACTCTTGACTGTCCTCACATGATGCATTTTGCAGTGCCACATATTAAATTGTTTTGATTTCCTAAAGACAATTTCAAGTTTTCTTGCCGTGGGAAATAATATTCAGTTCTTCCCCGAGGAAAATGATCTTAACCCTCCAGGCCTATCACCGATACAGAGCTTTACTCAGCTACAAAAGCTTTCAGTTAAGCAGAAAGTACTGTACAGTCAGTAAGTGGAAGGAAAAATAGAAAGCTGAAATTTGAAAGCAGAAAGGAACCAGTAAGTGTCCTCACAAAAGAGGAGTGCAACTGAGAGTCAATTGTCTAGAATAGTGCTTTGGGCATCCTC
>VYZW01050239.1:36464-55194 GCA_013401315.1 Balaeniceps rex
AACTCATACAGCAACAGCCCATGTCTCAAACAACTGTGAGATGGTGTAGGTCGATATGACAACTACCGCATTCAAACTAAATAAATCATACGGAATAGGATATGTGAAAAGAAATAAAACAGTGCAATAACATCTCCTTCTTCCACCCAGAGGGGGAAAAAAACCAAAAGGGGCTTAATTCTTCTAAATCTCAATTTCAACTCCTCACATGCTAGCTTTTAAATAGCTCCCTCACCACAGTACAAGCTGCCCATAGTAATTTAGAGTACTTAAACTCCTACCATATTACATTCTTTTTTATACAGCCATTCAAATATGTGGTCTGGTTACCTAATAAAGATGACCTGGAAACATACTGGAAATATTTTTTCTATTTCCCTGCCACTTTCTTTTCTTTATACCTACTATTTATTTGGGGGATTTGTTTATGAGTTGGTAAAGGTACTAGAAAATACTTTTTTCCTTCCATAAATAAGTAAGACAGGGACAAGATACAAGAAATCCACTGATTAAGAAGAAAAAATATATTATTCGGTATTTAAGGATGAACTTTCTGAAGCAGCCTTTCTGCTAGGGTGGAAATGGCTAAAAAAAGTGGCTGCATGATAATAATTAGTAATGTATAGAATAAAATTAGCATTGATAATTAGCATTCAATTAGCATTTATCTTTCAGTTTCATCTCTCCTATGTATCTTCAGTTTATATGTCACTGTCTTGTTCCAGGAAACTTCAAATGTTTTTTTCTAGGATGACTACAAGCCTTGATGAGCTGATTATTGGTATGATGAAATCATTATCATTTAATATTATCTCATTTTCCTCCTGTGCTCCTCTACCTGAGGCAAACTGATAAACAAGTAAAAGGAAGTCCCTTATTACACAGTCTTTCATTAAACTGTGAAATTCTTTGCTATGGAAATTGTGGAAACTATAGTTTTGCCTGTATTGAGAAAGATATAACCTTATACCCGTAGGGTTATTAAGCACAATTGCGGTGGCTTATCAAATGACATCTGAGCCAATCATCTGAATACCCTTCACAACTGATGGAGAGAAATAGGCCAGTTAGGGCTCAGTTCATCTCGTCCTAAAATAAATGTCTAAAATAGGTCAGAATGCAAAGACAACCTAGGGTGGATACCTCAGGTACAGACCTCTGCGGAGCGATGAGGTTAATCTTACCCTACAGAATACTCACCCAGGAAATCCCTGAAGCACAGGTCAATGGAAAACAGATGAACATACCAGCCAAATATCACCATCTGCCTGTCTCATTTTTATATTCCTCTCACAGCATTCTTTTTTGGACACAGTTGGAAGCAGGGTTTTGGAGCAAGTGGACTTCTCTCTGGACAGAAACGGCAACTATACTGTCCCTTACATTCTGCATTGCAAGGACGGTTAATGTTTGGCTCTTAAGCTGTCCAAATATAACTGTCACACCATATGACTGGCTGCAGGACATGTATCCTAGGTGATATGCACCTCTTGCTGAGGCTGACACTGGTACCTAGAGGTGCACCTTCCCAGAGCTTCCCACAGTGGAGTGATGGGCCCCTGCAAGAGTTGAGCTCTTCACAATACTCCTAGCTTCCTCTGCTCCCAAACAGTTTGTGCCTCCTGGCTTTTTGCAGTATGAAATGTATGGTATGCTGCTGGTAGTGTAAAGAAGGCTGGCCAGTCCTGGCCTACTGTGCCTGGTCTTCTGCTGGGATGGTAGATGTGCTGAGGCAGGAATATCCTATTTTTCCTGTGTACAATGCGGTGCACTACTACAGCCCTGACCCATGCCTTAGCCTGTTGCAATGGATAATGTATTAATGCATCAGAAATATATGTTCCTCAGCAGCTACATTTTCCTTTTTGGAGTGTGTCTTTGTGGGCTGGTTCTGCCCAAGTAGGAAAAGCAAAGTTTCATGAACTGTGAGGATGGCAGCAGGATGAAGTGCCTTGGGTTTAGCTGGAAACAGAATTGACCTCTGGTCATGAGATCTCCACCTCTAGTTTGAAAGTTCTTACCTTCCTCATAGAAAGCCCACAAATAAGTTTAAAATGTTGGATGTCAGTCTGAGTTGATCTTCAGGATGATGCTACTGCAAACTCAGATGTTTAAGTAAATCTAGTTTCCCCATCAACTCAAAATCATAACAAGGTATGTGTTCAAACTTCAAGGATGTACTTATCTAAGTCAAATGCAATTGAGGTATACAAGCATGAGTTCATGCCCCATGGGCTTTGATAGGACTTACAGGCAAATTTAAAGCTAAGCACATATGTAGGGTCTTTGTTCAGCTGACACCTTAACTGCATAAGGTATTCCTTAATTTATTTTTTAACTAAGTACCACTGATGATGTTTCAAACTTTTTTTTTTAAGATACTGACTTTTTAACATGTTAACATTTTTAACATATACACTGGATGTTTTTTACCTGATTCAGTGAAAATACAAGGTGGACTCAGAAGTAAATGCAAAGCTGCAGAATCCACTGAAACTGGTTTATGTAAGCATGAAAGGCAGGCTTTGATAGTGGGAAAATATTTTAAGTTAGATGGTGGGAAAGGATGCACGTGTCTATGTATGAGGGTGCGAGAACTGTGAGGACAGAAGCAGGGGACTTGGAATTCTGTTTCTGTTGGAAAAATATTTCAGAAAATAAATTATTTTATAAGGATTAAGTCTGAGACAAACAGGAAAAAAGGCCAGTACTTAAAGCAGTGACTGTAACAGAAACCCAGACAAAAAAGATAAGCAAGCAAATGGAGAGCAGAAAAATCGAGGAAGTTTGAATTCCTGGGGCTCTTGCACATGTGGATTCTCCAGTGGCTGGTTCTCAGTTTGGCCTTTTTGTTTTTTTTGTTGGAGACTTTCTGTAGTAGAAACATTATTCCAGTTTTGTTTTGTGCAAGACACTAGCTATATTCATAAAGCTCAAAATAATTTATCATGATGGAGAGCTCCGCTTTTATGAAATTTGGATGGAATTAGCTAATATCTTCAAAGCTGTTGAGGGTAGGTGAATAGACAGATGTATGTGCAACATAAGCCTAGTTTCCTCAAGACTTCAGACTATTAAAAGAGCTAAGAAGTTGAGTACTATTTGGCCCTAAGAAGTCGTTCCTCCTTGTGCATGTTGTGCCTCCTGCCAATTCATGTAGGAGACAGCTTCGTTGTGAAAGCTGTGAATTGATCTCAACACTTCTTTCATGAGAAATCATATTCTCTTTCCCCAGAACGACTGCCCATTCACTGTGCTGTGCTTGAACAGAGAAGTTGTGAATTTCCAGCTCAGTTACTTTTAATAGCTCCACACTAGCAGGATCTGGCCTGATAAAGTGAAAATAAATTGCACCAAGTATTTTGTCTCACTTGTGTTTTAATCTCAGTTCATGAGATTAAAATGGAGTAAATTTATCATAAATAGAGTGTTATTGCTCTTTTTCTTTCTTAAAATGCTAGAACTCTGGCCTTTTAACCAGACAACATTTTGGTCCTGAAATCGCTCCTCCTCTCTTCCACAGCTTGTTTGGGGGCTGCTTCCTGTGTCTGAAGGGAAAAAAAAAAAAAAAAAAAAAAAAAAANGCTTCCTCTGACGCTGCAGGATGAGCGGGACATGAATCATCTCTGGAGACTTTTTAAAGTTGTTAGTGATACATCATGCTTTCATCAGATTAACATGGAAAAAGGAGCAAATGCTCTCACTGGTAGCAGGGTGAGGAACAAGTAAGAGGATAGCCTAAAATAGTTTATTGCTGTCGTGCCTAATTTTTAATAGTTACCTGTGGCAATGTAATGCCAGCCAAGTCCACTCCAGTGTGAGGTCCAATGCTTTGCTCACTGACTCCTCACTTTCCTTCAGACCTCAGGTCACAGAGAACCGCTTTTCCCAGGATACTGTGAGCTTCATCATTCCCGGTTGGTGTTTTCTGGGGCAACTCCCTCTCAAGCTCTGCAAGGCTCTTGCCCTGTGCTCCTTGCCCCAGCACACCGTGTAAGAGTTGGGCAGAGCAGCTGGACAGGCTGCTTTTGTAGCCCTGAGTCTGTGGCAAATCTCTCCTTGCTGAAATATAACTTCAGAAAGCCCAGCAACATCTTTCTCCATGAAGCAAGTGCCATTCTTCCTAGTGCTGCTGGATCTCTTCTGAGCATGACCATGTCCAGAGTACCTTAACACTACTGCTTTACACCAGGCTCCATGAGTTGTTCCCATTCACAGAACCCAGAATAGCCCTGGCTGTGGTGGCAAACAGCCCCCCCTGTCTGAATCCCTTCTCTCCCATCCATTGCTGCCAGCAGGGGCAGGATGGGGCCCAGTGGTCACTGAAATCCCAGCCGTACTGGAGCGTTTCTCATGGGGTAGGTGATACTCTCACTGCATGTGGAATCCAAACTGCTATGAATATATTCCAGTTGCTTCCTCAATGGCTACGCATACCTCTGCGTTTTAGATTATTTTTTTCCTTAAGTCACGTTCTGTGCATTTCCAGCTCTCTTTTGCTTACTATTTTCCAGGTGTAAGGAAGAATCCTCAAATATACTTACCCATCATCTAAGAAAGTATAATTTATAAAATAGATTGTTTTTGCATAAAAATTTCTGTAGAAATCTTTGGAACCTGTTGTACCCTCTTCGTTGTGTTGCTGGGGGGTTATTTTGAAAAATAACTAGTTTTTATCTTCTTTTTCCTAATTCTAATTACTGTAAAATATTCAGAAGTTATCTTGTTGGTGATTAAAATCATACAACCATCTGAAGTCTAAAATAACAAGTCTACCTATGCCATTTATTAGAGTAGATTTTATTGTCATTTTTAGAGATAAACAAAAATCAATTTGTATTATCTGATATTCAGATCTTCAGTTATTGTTCTTAAATGAGGATGCCCTTTAACTTGGCAAACTTAGAAGATGAACACAACTAAGGTATTAATAACAGTAATAAATAACAATAAGCAAGTTTAGTTTTAGTGTCAAATTCGTATCAAATCTCTAGTTAATTACATGGAGAAGATCCAATCACGGCTGCGGGCAAAACTTACTGTTCAACAATATTTGCACAAATAGCAGATAGACAGACAGATAGATGGATAGATAACATAAAAACATTAAAAATATGCCTCTTGTTCCAGTAAGAGTTTCAACTTGGCCAGAACATGTAAAATGCAGGATATGAATTACTTGGTGCTGTATGACAGTTCTATAAAATTAAACGATAGGTAAGAAAGATAAATGGATAGGTAGGTACGTGTGCTATATATATAGAATATATTGTTGTGTAAGAATAGAATAATAGATTCTATACATAAATCTTTAGGTTCAATAAATGTGTTGTTATGCATTCCAATTACATCTTTTGAGCTCTTTCAAAAGCTAGAATGTCTCCCACCCCTTACTGCACAAAGTTAACAATACCCAAAATCTAGCTTCACTTGGTGATGTAAAATCCAGCTTTTCAAACTGCATATTATTTAGAAAAATTCTCAAACTTCTCTAATTTCCCTGCTTACCAAGGACACACTATGCATTTTGCCCTTCTTTGTCTGAGAAATACCGCAGAGGAGATTTTCATAGTTAGAGATAATATTTTCTCTACCATTTCTTATTTTTTGAGGAAGTCCCTCATCACTCAGATTTTTGTCCCTTGCAGTTAAGTGTACTTACCTGTAAAGTGGATAGTATCAGTTTTATAGAATACTTACTAGTTGCTTTTTGAAGTGTTTGTTGGCTGCCTTTATCATTTTGTGTATCTATATCTGTGTCTGTATCTGTAGCTATACTTACACACCCACGTATAAGTGTAGGTGATGTGTACGTGGATGTGTAAGTGTATGTATACATATATAACCTAATATTACTATAATAAAGCTGGTAGCCCAGTAACCTACTGTTTCAATAGCTAATGACTTTGTCAGTCCTTAAACATTAGTGTTGAAAACATCCCATGGTGGCTTGGTCTTAGAATGATTCATGTATTTGTTTATTTGTAATCTCTACCTAAAACAGTTCAGCAGAATGAGTTACTTTGCTTGGCTTAGGTTGGAAAAAAACAGAGCAATTGTTTCCTTCAGACAGTTTAGCAATATTCTGAAACAATGGGGTTTGTATTTTTCTTATCTCAGATATTTAAAAGTCATAAATCTGAATCACAAAAATCATTGGCTGCTCTCAGAATGATGAGATTTTAAAATACACAGCACATGGTGGCTTTGATCCCTCCTCCACCCTCAGACAGGAGGTAAGACCTGTATGCACGTGGTGCAAGACAAGGACCCTGCTGCAGAAACTCATTTTAACTGTGGAGTGGGAGGGAAACTCCAGCTCCTTGCCGGTCAGCCAAGATCTATTTAATCCATCTACTCCTTTGCCTTCTACATTTCCTACAACACTGCGAATATCCTAGGCCCAAACCACCCCCCCAGAAACTAGTTTTGTCTTCAAGTCCTAGCATTGATTCTACTTCTTTACCTTCGCAGGTCTTCCTATCTGAGGAAAAATACAAGGTTAAAAAGAACACAAGCTTTAACATTAACTGATTTGAGGAACAGTTGAAAGTCTTATATGAATGCAGACATACAGTAGTTTTCCTGTAAGGGAGAATATTATGCAATTAAGATATTGCTATATATTGTATTCCTGCCATCCCCACTGATTTGAAGGGGAGGGTCACAGTGGCTGAATCTCTGGACTTGGTCTCGCTTGGACCTGCCTGACAGCTGCTTTCCTTGTGCAGAGGGCTAAATCAGCACTTCTCCTTTGGCACAGCCAGAAGCGTACAAATGTACAGCCTAAACTCTTTTCTTTGTGCAGGATAACAGTCCTGAAAATAAACTCAAAGTCAGCAAGTTCCAAATCCTCTCTCTGTATTTATAGATAGTTGCTGTCATGCTACTTCTGTTTGACTCCAGCCTCCAGGTAGAGATCTCACCTTCACCTGGCATCTGCAGGAGCTGTCCTCTGTGACGAGGTCTTGTGATGGCCCTAGCTGGAAAACTAAGCAGTTACCTCGGACTCAGGGGCTAAATTTGACATGGTTGAATAAGCAGGGATCATGATATTTTCTAGAGTTCTTGTTGGGATGCTGATGTTTGGCTGTTACAAACTGTTTCTATATGCTCATTGAAGATATTTTTTATTCTGGCAAACAAGTTGCCCAACTCTGCACCAAACACCTTTAAGGTAAAGGCTACAGAGTGGAAAAGGGCTTTCCTTGCAGTTGTACCTTTCCCCAGGTAAACAGTAGCAAGTACAAAAAATAGGAAAATTATCTTGCTCCTACTCTTGATGCTGTCCGGGCTCCTGCCAAGGGGGAAAAGAAAACCTTCCAACCGGTACAAATCATTCTATGGCCTATCTCCTGCACTGCTAGAAGCAGAGTAATACAAAACCCAGGAGTATTCAGAGTGGTAAAGAAAGAGGGAGTAGAAGTCTCAATCTACTTCTGTTTCTCACTGAAGTTCTTGATGAACGCAGGTTAGCCTTCCTCTGGGTTCCAGCTGTTCCTCTGAGCCTCATGAAGATATGACAGCACCACTTGATGATTTGATACTTGATTTTCCTGCAACCATTAGATGGCTTTTCTTTCCCCTCCACTTCTGTTCAAAATATGGAACATCTGTCAGAAAAGAAGTATCATACTTGCCGTCACAAAAGATGCCTCAGATTTGATTGCAAGGGCACTTGTGTATGAATAAAATCACTCAAGTACAAAAGTATTAACCAAAGTCTTGTACACCATTTAAATGATTGATTGATGGTGATGACTGATGATTGCTGTTCATTAATGCCTGAAGCTCTGTCAGGCATAAAAGCTGTATTCTGTCTGGTAGATAAGAAAAAGGTTTTGCAATCTATAGGCCGGATCCAGTGAGAGCATGAGGTCTTTTCACTGTCTTTAATTTGTATTTTGTCCTGAGACTAAAATGGAGTCTGTTTGTTTTACACTATCCCCAACCTTGCGTTGGGTGTGATTTCTAGCAGGCAGAACAGTGTGCCCCATAGCCACTTCCCCACTTGTTGAACTTCCTTTCTTGTCTTGTACACGTTGTCCTAAGGGTCATTCGGAGGAGACAACATCTATATGGCTGTAGTAACATGGTTCTGAAATCAGTTAAATAATAACAGCCTCAGGAACCAGCTGCTCTGAGACAACCAGTCAAGACAACTTCACCTTCTCAGACATTAAAAACGTCATTGGCATTGGTACGTTAATTCAACTGTATTTCTTAAACTTGCCTATGCTGTTAATCTGCAAACTGGAGAGAGGCTTGGGTGATTTACACCTTCTGAAGTTAATATGGTGGACGTTACAGCAATGTAGATCTAACCCTTTTTATTTTATCCTTGGTGCACTCTTTGCACTAAGGGGAAAACCTGGAAGGGCTGAAATATATATTTCTGTTATTTATCGCATGTCTGGTGATTTTAAGCTAGAATCTTAGATCCTTTTTTTGAAAGTGTTCTTCACAGATTTGTGACTAAAATTGTGATCCAAAGGAACTATTGGGTTTCTTTTTTGTCTTGAGGGATGCAAATAGTAAAATAGAAGTCTTTAATCTATATGCAAAACTTATTTGGGATATTAACCTGTATGATACTTTGTATAGAAATTCTATTTTCTCTAGTGCAGTAGGACTGCATTTAGTATAATGTGAAACATGAAGAGTCTTCTTCCTTAAAATTAATCTGTAGGTCACAGAGCTGCTTTCCCCATGTATTTGAATTTAAGTTGTCCCTCTAATCACTCTAAATCTCTGTAAAGTCCCTTGGCTGGATCTTTCACTTTCCTTATACTGCCTAAAAAACCATGTTCTCTAATTCAGTGGGTTCTCAGATGTGGTTTGAATTGATGAGATGTTGCAAAGCAGCTTAGTTCAAAATACAGACTAGACAGAAACCTCTTATGGTAAATGTAGTAACAAATGCTTCAAGTGAAATAAATGTTTCCCTTTGGAAAACTCAGTTAAGATCTAATGACTCCTGCCTACTGCTTTGCCAGTATGGTAGTATATTCAAATGGAAGGGTACAGTCTAGATATTTGGTGATAAATTACTGAATGAACCCTTTATAAGTGCGTTATTTCATTCTCTTTGTCAATGATTAAGTGTTTGAGCTGTATTTTATTTATATTTTTACAACGTTAGTGAAGCATCACCTCATTAAACTGAGGGTGCTGTTAAGAGATAATTCACCTGACCCAGGAAAGGTTTGGAAAAAGATTAAAAAAAATGTGATACGCACTTGTCTTTGCTGAATGTTCCCCTCCTGTTTCAGGCTTCTGTCAGTATTGCTTATAATGGTTGGCTGAACAAAACAATTCCCTTGGAAGAAAAACAGAGGTGAAGCTTGACTTTTCTTCCCCACTCCCCCCGAAAATCTATGGAAGAATGAATGAAAGGACTAATCCCACAGGCTACAAGTGGCTACTCGCTCTGTTGTAATGTGAAACCCCAGGATCAGTCCCATGCCCTCTCTCATTCAGTCTCCCCAGTTGGAACTGTCCCATTTCCACTATGGTTGCTGGGTGTTGCAGTCAGACAGATTGGGTATAGAGTATGGGAGCTAGTCCAACCTAGACACAGGCGACTCAGACTCAAGCAATAGAAATGACTAACGATGATCACCTTTCGCTCTGCTTTATCATTTGATTATTATTTGTGTTCCCAACATTTTCTTGTACTTTCTTGGTTCCTCATTTTTTTGCAAGTCTGGTCATTCCTGAGCTGGTGTTTAGCACAATTCTGCTCTGATCTTCTCTAGCTGTTTCTGGGGCAGGTCTTCATCTGGTGTTTATTGATGTTATGATGGTCTAAATAAGGGGGTTAAGTATTATCCAATGCGATGAGAGCAAACTGTATAAATTTCCTGAGACTCTTTTGAGGTCTTGAAACTTTCTGTCAGAATGAAAACTAGGTAAACAGGTGTCATTTATCATGCTTGAAATTCTTGAAGTTGTGTCACAAAATTAAGCTCTAAAATCTCATGTACATTTGATGAGAACTGCTCATCATCTTGTAAATCGCTTGGAAATGTATCAAATACAGGACTTGGCATACTAGTCTGTCTAAATCCTGTATGTAACCTTGTTCTGCAAAAATTGTAGCAAAAATAAACATTTGGTGTGTTAATGGGCAAAGAAGGATAGGAAATTTAAAACCGGGTGAACACTGTAAAAGGAATGGAGTGATTTGAAGTTTATTTGGATCCAGAGATTTAATGTAGGCTTATATAATAATAATAACAAAATAATAATAATTGCACTGTATCATGTCATTAAAATGGATCATTTTAATGATGCATTGAGTTGTAGTAAGTAATTAATGGCTTACTAGTACTTTGTTATTTAGAAGATAATAATGTTATAATTCACACTTTAACATAGTTTGAAGATGAAATCAATAAAACACAAGTATGCATTTTTATCCCTTTGTATTATTGCACAATTTAGAAGAAAGTGCCACATGAAGAGAATAATCAGCAGATCCAACATATTGTTTTAAAAGCAGTCAGGCTCTTATAAATAAATAGAGAAGTTCAGTCTGGAGGCCCTTCTGATGAAATAAACCCAGATGTTTGAGGCATCTTTAATGGGAGATAGATGTTTATATTCTGTGGGCATTGACACTGTTAACTTCAATAGTGGGCAATCTCTTGAAAGACAAGTGGCTGTCAAACCCTGCTGTGAATCCCACAGTGACTTTTCTCAGAGAATTGTTTACTGTTAGTGGGATCCAAAACACAGAGATTTTCATGAAGACTGACAGATGCTACCATTTTTGGTCATTGCTAAAATGGCAAGACCAATTCATTTCAGTAAAGAGAGTCAGGGGAGTGGTTTCCTTAGAAAATGAGGTTAAAATTCTCCCCATAGAGGGGCAAGTTCACATACAGAGATATGGCTGGAGGCTGCTGTACAACCCATGGCTGTTGTGTTGGTATCTAAATCATTCATGCGAATGGGAATGTTAAGTTTTTATGTAAATAAAAAGGATGAGAAGTTCTTACAAAGCAAATTGTGTTAATACTCCTGCTCTTCACCCATTACCTTTTCTCTCAGAATGACTTTGTCAGAGTCTTTTGAATCAATGGGAGTTTTGCCAATGACATTAGCACAGTTTGGATCAGATCTATAGAGTTTTATAGTATATTACACAGAATATGAATGACTAAAAACCTACTGAAACAGTTTTACCCAGCTTTCTTTAGGAACAAATGAAACTCATAGCTTTTGAAATTGCACACATCTCTCTCTGTCTGAGGTTCACTGGTAGGTAGAGACCCTAAAATATGTGATTTATGTTCACAGTTAGAAACTTAGTCATTTAAATAATTGGATCTGTGCATACAATTTACTGCAACTGTAAAATATGCATGCATGATTTTGGCAGCTCTAAAATGAACTGGCAAAACAGGATGTTATCCTTCCATATTATGGCCTTTGCAGCATGTGATTTACTCATTTACAAAAGAGTTGTAGTAGGCAATTAATATTGTTATGCTGGGAGCTGCAACAAAGCTCCTTAAAAGTGGTGGGCATAACATTTTAGTCCATTCAGGCTAAATGAAAGAGCAATTAAATGAGCCTCTCTTTTGAAGTAGCTGAAACAATACAACAGTCTCTTAAACCATGTTTTAACAGAAGCCCTGTCAGCTTTGCTGTGGTCTGACTGCAAATGGAGTGGCAAAGTGCTGGCTTTTGATTGCAGCTGTGTGTGAGCATGGTGTAAAGGAAGAAACATGCATGAAAACCAATGAGACTCCAACTACATCCAGGCATTGATTTTTGGTATGAACCTGAGAAGAAAAGGCAATTGAGAGAAAGAAATATTTTGGTTTGGATGCTGATGGATTACAGTCACGAGCAAAGAAATATTTCTCAATGTTTTTTTGTTTTTCATAAGAAAAGTCTGAGGTCAAGAAAATTCTGACCTTAACAGCAGTATTTCCTCTTTACAGACACGTTCCATAAAACCTACATTTCAACATTTTGCTTCTTAAATAGAAGCATGTTTTTGAAGCATGTTGTTAATTCTGTCCTCAAAATGTGTCTGCCACATCACCACAAAAAATGAGAAGGGTCTGATTCGGTCTTAAAGATGTCTGTTGTGCATTATCCCTAACAGTGTAAATACTCAGTTTAGCTTTATACTAAGAGAGGGGAATCTTTGAGTGCTATCAGGATTTACTTGCCAGGAAAAGAAGATCAGTTCACTCACAGATCCAATGGAGACTGGTTATTTGGTAAAGAACAATCCCCTCCAAGGCTATGGCTATGCAACCTTTTTCTGTGCCAGTGCCAGCTTAAGAAAGCCCAGTCGTTTCCCCTGGTTATCTCAGACAGTTGTAAAGACCCTAAACTGCATCATCCATTGGGATGGCACAAGTGCTTGTGTGGCCGCCTGGCTAGAGTTATAGTAGGAACCTGACAGATGAAAATTCCCCCTTTTTTATTGCTTAGCAATTTTAGTGTTAATTCAGTTTTGCTAACACAGGGCAGAGGTTGTGGGGAGGGGGGAGGAATAAGCAGCTGTGGGAGGGGATGACTTTTAGGCTGACTCAAGCAGCTCTTCTGCAGCAAGTGTGCAATCATAGCCTGCAGTGAAGCAGTGGCACCACTGGCACACCTCCTGGGCTGTGCAAGAGTTGCACCACCCACTAAACAAATTTCTCTGCACTGAACACTGTGTTTTGGACTGTAGGTAACTTAAGAAGAGTAACTGTTTCCAAAATCACTTTGGCAAGAATCCTATTTTTTTCAGACTGAGAATTGTTTGTTTTCCAAAGATACAACACTGCAGTGCAGTTCATCATAGTTCACTGCTTGCCAGGCCCCTCTGTCTTGAAAAGTGAAGGCAAGTAACTTTGCTCTGTGATTGTCCATTAACCTACACATGTACCAGAACACAGAGAGCTTGTATAGCAGGCTATGTAAAATTTAGTGTCTGATTTGTGTCTTTGAATATGAAACATGTTACTCTTTCATATTGCAACCTCGAATTCCGACAGAGTTGACTGTCAATTATTCATGGTGTTGTGGTTTAGCCCCAGTTGGCAACTAAGCACCATGCAGCTGCTCGCTCACCCTCCCCCGCCCCGGTGGGATGGGGGAGAGAATCGGAAGGGCAACCTGCGGATTGAGATAAGAACAGTTTAATAATTGAAATAATATTATAATAATAATAATAGTAGTTGTAATAATAATAATAATAATAATAGTAATAATAATAATAATAGCAATGAAAAGGAGAACGAGAGAGACAAACAAAACCCAGGGAAAAGAAAACAAGTGATGCAACCGCTCACCACCCGCCGACCGACACCCAGCCAGTCCCCAAGCAGCGATCGCTGTCCCCCAGCCAACTCCCCTCGGTTTATATACTGAGCATGACGTCATATGGTATGGAATAGCCCTTTGGACAGTTTGGATCAACTACCTTGGGCTGTGCCCCCTCCCAGCTTCTTGTGCACCTGGCAGAGCATGGGAAGCTGAAAAAGAAAGTCCTTGACTGGTGTAAGCACTACTTAGCAACAACTAAAACATCAGTGTGTTATCAGCATTCTTCTCATACTAAATCCAAAACACAGCACTATGCCAGCTACTAGGAAGAAAATTAACTCTCTCCCAGCTGAAACCAGGACACATGGAAAGGTTACCTCAGTTGCAGATGAATTTGGACTGTTGATGCAGAGAACCTCCGTCTGCCCTCCTGTATAGCGTTTCTGAATCCAAAGTATCACCAAACCTGATTCAGAGACGTACTAGCTGCTTTTATGTGATGCTGCACTTCAGTTAAGAAGCCGAGGTACAGAGTTTATAAAACCTGGTGTAATTTTGCTTGGATGCAGGTGTTTTACTTCTATACCTGAGTAGATACAACCATACTGTTTTGCTCTGGATCAAGCAGACACGGTGACCTGGGTTAGTATCATGTCTATTGTAGGAGCAACAGCTCCTGCCAACTCTCTTACCTTTCTTTTCTGCAATACAATAATATTTTATAACAGAATTTTCATTTTCTCAGTGTTTTTGCATTTGCCACACTTTTGTATGTCCTTGCACGCTAAATCCCTGAGCGTGAGCTGTATGAATTTTAATAAAATTGCTTTCTTGTATAGAAAACACTGGAAAACAAGAGTGTTTCTGATGGCCTGGCTTTCATTTAAGCAGTGGGCAATAAAGCACAATCTATTAAGACTAGAGTATTTTGGGAGCAGAAGTTTAGGTAGATCTATTCATATAACTAATAGTGTAGTCCTCTGCCCTCATAGTTATTCAGTTCCTGAATATTGTATTTTAAAAAAAGGAAGAGGTAAAAAAGCAAAAAACCACTTTTATTATGCATCTTATACCCATCATTGTGTAAAGAAATAATATTTCTACATGTGATACTAAAAGAAAAAGAAAAAATCGCATTTTTAACTATATGGAAAGACTTGATAGGGTAAGGTTGCTTGGCAGTTAAATGTCAAATGTGTCCTTGCAAAGTATTTTATCTTTTTACTTGTATGGGAAGAAGAACCAGAATCCAAATACAATTTGAACAGATAAACCAAGTAAGTGGGCAACTTGCTGCTGAACTTCTGTTAATGGTGAGAAAATAATAAAGGAAAATAAGGTGCTGTCACTTCAGGCTTAACCATTTTAAGCCCCCTGGGTAAATAATGCTGCATATTTCACCAGCACATCAGTCCAAAAACTCTTTCTAAAGAGTAGAATTTAATTCATTATTAGGTTGTTAAAAAGTGTGTCTCAATTAGGAAATCAGAAGCACAAAATATTTCTTGGAAAAAAAGACTAGTTGACAATTCTTCTATAGCATCTCAAAAGCTCAGGGTTATGCCCTGTGTCATCATCCTTTCCTATCCCCAATGAAATAAAGCAGCGTCAAGGTGCATTTTAGGACAGTAAATACCAGGACACTTATGATATAAGAGAAGGTTCAATTATTAGATAAGTGATCCAAACACTTTACACTCTGGGAAAAAAAAATATTTTGAAGCCTAATTACCTGTCTGAGATGAGTCTGAAAGAGTAGAAATTGAGGCTTTCTTTCTGCACTTTCTTTAAAATGCATTCTGCTTCCAGAAGACGAGATCTGCCTCCGTGTCTGCAGAACCATCCACTCAGCTGTGGGGTGAGAAGGGCAATGCCACAACAGCAAGGACCCTGCAGCTCAAACCATTTTTACCTGAGCTGGGAAAGTGACTTCTCTGCAAGGAAGAGTGGTCCCTATGTTACAAGGAAGAACCATGATCTGCTTATAGGTTCAAGTTTCCCCTATATGTGTGAATCACACAAACATAATTGGACATTTCCATTTTTAAAACCCTGGAAAATCACTCTGTATAATGAAAACCAGAAAGGGGGGAAGGGGATTAATGTAGACCCAGTCTGCCAGAACTGGATGAATAATTTATTCTTTGAATTTTGCTCACCTTTTTTTTTGCAAATTGCCTGCAAAGAGTTTACCCTTTTCTTTCATTTAGTATTATTCGAAATTATTTGCTGAATAATTTCTGCAGTTAATTCCTGATCTGCATATCATTCACGAGCAGTTGGATAACAATTCGTGTTAAACATTCAGGCAACCTCAGTTAATTATTGTGGGATATGCAAGCCACACTGTACTATAAGCCGAGCTGAACAAGTGTTTCTCAACATACTTTAAGACTGTTCCTCCTGTATAACAAGGACCTCTTCGCACATGAAGAAGATTAATTTATTTAGATATTCAAATAAAATCCAGACTGGAAGCTTTAAAGAGCAAGAGTAGTGAACGGATAAAAGGTAAAATTTTCTCTTGAGCTAAAAGATAGAAAGATAGAAAGTATTAGTATTTAATTACCATCTCTAGGATAAGATCCATGGACCTACACCTCTTTTTTAGTCCTATCTTCTTGTGTTTAAACCATCCTCTATCTCTGACCAGTCATGGGACTATCTTGCCCTTGCCTCCCATTCAGTATAATTAAGTGTAGGCCTTACTGTCCCTACCTAAAGACTCCCTTCAGTCTTCTCTCTCTTTCATACTTTGTCAATCTCTGTAGACAGCATCACCATCCTGATGGTCGCTCACATGTACATCACTTGCAACACCTCCTGGCCGGAGTAATTTCTCATGTTCTGTCTCAAACTTTCCAATTCCTTTTTGACAGCATCTGAAGAAAGGCTCATGGTAGAAGAATCCCATCAGGATTTTATCCTTGCCTATCTTGCTGTAAAACCTTTTTCTTTTGGGCTTAACAAATTCAGACTTGCCCAGTAATACCAATTCAGAGTTTTGCTGTGAGCATTGTTGCTGTAGCCTGTTCCATTTCCTCCTTCCACTGGCTCAACTTTCTGTCTCATTAAGCACAAGTAATAGTCCTTCATGACCTGTTTCTACTCCACCTATCATTTCTCAGTTATTTGGTCGGACTTCAACAACTGTGATAAAGCTTTGAAACAATCTTCTCTATCTTCTTGTGCTGTTCAGTGTCACTCATAAATCTAGGGAGGAGTTTCCCTTTACCACTTATAAAACTGAGTCTTCATCATCCTGCAAAACCATTCTTAACACATATGATATTATGACCACTACCAATCATTTGATTAATTTTCTATCCTCATTATTCTCTCTTACCAATACTCACTTGCTTTGTCTTATATTAAGATTGCAAATTCTGGGAGCAAGAGTCCCCTATTTGTTCGTTATTCATACAACATTCACCACGATGGGCCCGCAGCTCAGGACTGCTTTCTTGGAGTCATACAAGCGGGAAACAAATGAAGCTTTACTTACGCAGAAGGTAAGCTGTAATTTAAATTAATTATCAATGATTTCCAAGAGGAGATTCTGAAATTTTAATTGATACTACTTTGTCAATTAGGTAAGTTTAAGATGATTGTAGACCCCTGAAAAGTAAAGCGGAAAATTGAGTGATTCAGTCAGCAGATGACAATATCAAGAAACAATTTTAAAAGTGATGATACACCTGTCTGGACTTCACACAGATGATTTCTGAATGAAATAAAAACACCTAGGAAAAGGATTCACGTCTCAGAGTAAGAACTGATTAGTAGTCTGATCTGGTATTGAAATCCCCAGTTTCCTGTGCATAATTACCTTTCAAATGTTCAAATGCTGGAAGTTGAAAAGTAACATGCTGTGCTTATAGAGGCCAGTGTTTGCAATGAATATACAAATTCTGAAATTTTAAACTTGGTTTATTGCCTTTTCACCCACATACAAAATTCATAATGAGAGCAAGACAGGTTATTAAGTGTTACAGAACAATGTATATATTAATGTTAATGAGATTATATTTGCCTTGACCTCACGGCCTTAGATCATTAATTGTATTTCAGATTCTTTAGTTTTGTTATGTTTATCTATATAAGAAAGCTGTGGGTGGTCCTCATTTCACCAGTCTTTAGAGATTTACAGTGAAAATGTCTATAGCCAACTGAGAGAAATAGGAATTTCCTGGGATGCAATTAGTTATAAAATACTGATTTTAAACTTTGGGATAAAGTGAATCACATTTAATCTTCAAAGAATGTAGAAAGAACCCACACATTTACATCTAAAGGAAATCCTCCCTCCATCCTGCCTCTGATTAGAATTTTGCTAAGTTTTAGAGAGTTCAATCTCTTTCCTTTTATGAGCTTCCGTGTTTTTAAGTGTTCTCTATTTGTTACAGTGCCCTAAGCATACCGATATCAAATATCCCCAATAAAAGTGTTCATTTCATAGAATGAACAAAATTCTTGTCTTCATGTGAAGGGACACAAGGTGACCGTCTTTTACCCTATACAATTCTTTTGTTCTTAAGAATCTCCAGTTGCACCTTCACTTTGTGTCTTTTTGCTTCTGTAGAAAGCCCTGACTGAGACCTTCATCACCTCCTGTGGAGAGGATGTTATTGCTGTGATTATTTGTTTTGCCTTCAGTGGCCCAAACAGCATGTGCACAGCAGTCCAAAGAGAGAATGTGCCAAGCTATAGAGTCTGTTATTAATTTATATAGTCACATAAGTGTGTTTATCTGCAGGATCACCAACTTAATCAAACAAATTCACCTGATTCTTGGTTGTGGCTTCTAGCTTTTTAGACCATCAGATTAACTGTTACTGTCTTTATAAATTACTGAATAAGAAACATTAATGACTATCAATTTAAGTGATGTTTAGAATTAATAAGTGTATTTCACAGGAAATAATCTAATATCTAACAACAACTTCAGAATAATTTTATCATTAAATTTGCACCATAAGCTTACTTTTCCTTGAGACCTTATCTTTTGACTCTGTTTTGAGATATGAGAAATTCAGTACCCGTAGTACAGACATAAAGGTTCAGTTTCAGTCTTCATACTGACTCATTCAATATTGCTTTACTGCACCTCACCTTTGAGGGTCACAAAATTAGGTTCTCGAGCAAATTTGGTCATAAATCAAAGTCCTTTACCTGATTTGGATATTCCAAACTGTTAATTTAAGTTGTCAGCAAGATATCTAATAATATCTAATACTATTAAAAATCTTATGTTACTCAAAGAGGTCATTTATTTTGACAATCGCGTACTGAACCTAGCTTTATTTCAAACCAATAATTCATCCCTAAACTCAACTTTCTATAATTTTAGAATTTATCATTGAGTCCAGGAAAGGAGCTTACAACAGGATAAAGTCATCTCCAAGGAGGCGAGGAAACTGAAGCAACACAGCAGCTGACATGCACGACTACAGCA
>VYZW01050243.1:7316-19034 GCA_013401315.1 Balaeniceps rex
GGAAATGGAGCAGGTTTGATTAAACTTATCTGGCAGAGTTCTCTTTCCCTAACTGGAACTAGTGGAAGGGAAGTGTCTCAGGCTAGCCAGTGGCTAAGTGGATGAAGTCAGATTCAAATCATCCTCTTTTTGCAGAGGTGAACTGTGGTAACCCAGTCCCATTTAGGAGGGTGACCAGGTCATCAAAACCTGTGTTCAGTTACTTATCTAAAAGTGGTGCAGTTCTGATAGGAAAGACTTACTGTATTGCCTATTAAGATGCTTTCATGAGATGTGACACTTTGAGCAGTAACTTGAACCTACTTTAACACAATTCTTGGGGGTGCAACGAACACTAATTTCTTAGCTATTTCTTGGGTTTTATATTTCGTTACCTGAATAGAATGAAAATGTTTTGATTTCATCCTGATGTGGCATGAAAAAACAAATCCCTTTGAAGTTTTACCTTTTCTATAAAATGGATTTTTAAAACTTTTTTCCAGTCAGCTTTTGTAATGAAATGTTCTGATGTTGCTGCAAGATCCAGAACATGCTACAGAGCACATGTGAGATATTGTGAATATGGTGACTAGTGCCCTGTTGCCTGAATCAATATCTTGACAACAGTGTGACATTCACTGCATTGACTGCAGTGGTAGTTCTCATCATGTTATTCTGATTTAATTACTGGAACGCAAGATCTCATGTTTCATTTCAATCTGTATTGGGATTGCCTCATATTATTGGTTTGAAAGTGGATGGCAGACATGAGTTACCCTCCTTCCAACATCCCACTTGCACTCCCAGAAAAGTTAAAGTACCAGTGAGATTCTTGTCCTAACTGCAATAAGCAGCCTGCTGTCCTATGCAGATGTGGCACTGATTTGTTTTAGCTCTGATGTTGTAATGTGTTAAGCATCTTCATGTTGGCCTGACTTTAGAACTGAGTAGGACTCTGAGAAATTTGCAGTGACGTATATTGCCACTGCAAATCATTTTTGTATGCCTCATATGGAAGAATGGGCCAAAGCCATGCTCTGCGCTAGAAATGAGCAGAACATTTCGGAGAATAACATTGGACTAATTTCTTTTAAATATTTGTAAGTTTTGAGGTATTTTGCAGAATAATTTTTGAGTGTTGCAACAATATTGCTGGTTTTATTACTATTATTATGAAATAGGAAAAATTCTTAAGTATCTCACAGAAAGGATGTTAAAATAAATTGAGGTTTTCTGCTCAGAATTTTGCTTCTAGAGTACAAGCTTTAAAAAAGCAAGCTGCAAGGAGAAGAAAACTCAGAAGGAGCAGGATTCTTCCAGAAGTCAAAAAACCATCAGGTCTGAAGCATGGTTTGGGGTGAAAGATGCTCCTTTTTGAATGTATGGATCCAATTAAAATTGAGATGGAGCGTGCATCCCTTGCTGGGAAGTTGCATGTACCTAATTGACTAACAGTGGAAATGGGGGTGAATGATTAAGGCAAGACTTTTTTTGCTTTAATAACCAAGAACATTCCATTTCGGAGAAGAGGGTATGGTGCATAGGCATGCCAGAGCATCCCTGCGCTTTCATTCTTGTGTAAAAGCAAAATTTGGTGGAGTAGCAACCACACAGGGAAAGATGAAGTAATGTTATCCCTTCTAAAAATACGTGGATTAAAAAAAAAAAAAAAATCTTATTTGAGAAAGGTTTTAGGGTTGTTGCCTCATACCAAAACAAGTGCATTATCTACAGTCACTATAAATGTAAGTTGTCTATGAGCTCTTGAACAGCATCAGTAATGAATAAGAAGAGAGACGAGTTCTGCTTTTCTGATTTCAAATGGAGCCATTGTATAGGCATGAACCAACACCAGACAGACCTCAGGCACTTGAAAAGCTGCACTGCAAGTTGTGGTAGGGGCAGGCTTTGCTTAATCTTCACAAAAGTGACTTTGATAACTAGCCCTTTTAAAGTAAAACTTTACTAGAAGTAATTTTTTCCATTTTTGTGAGAACAGAAATCTGGCTTAACATGTATGCTGCTATACCACTTGGGCTCAGAATTTAATTTATGAGTGATAAAGATCACTTTGTCTTTCTGTTTCCTGAAATGCATGTTTTCCTACATGTCTTTGCTCCATTCCCTCCAGTAGTTTGTTCTGCCTAATTACACTGAGTGTCACAGCATGAGCAGGTGGTAAGTGCTGCAAAGAGCTGTGCTATCCATTTTCCCAACCAGAAGCTGCCTCTAGTCTCACTAAGGTTTCCATAAGGCTTGTTTTGCAACTTGTTCTGTTTTGCAGAGCTAACATTTTCTCCAGAATACACCGATTTTTCTTTGTCAGCCTTTCAGTTCAACTGTAATAGGAGTTTGCAAGAAACTCAATTACTTTTCACTGTCCCTCAAGACATTTTGCTGAGCCCTGTTAAACAATTTGCAGATTCTTGTGCTTTACATCATAAATTACTTGGTATAGTGCATCTAACTGGGGAAGGCAGCTAGCTGTATATGCCTCATTATAAACTTTCATGGTATATCTTGCATCTTTGAGCAGTTTTCTAGTTCTGCTGCAGCTCAGTCTTGCAGCTGTGCATGTCCCTCAGGCAGCAGAGCCAGTACTGATGGAGAAAAAACAGTAGCAGGTTCTGAATAAGTCACTATTGCTACTTTAAACATGCTGTTTTCTCAATGAAATAGGCTGATGGCTGACACCAGGGAAAGTGCCTGATCTAGTTGTTACTCACCTTTTCTCTAACTGTGGAAGCAAACATAAGTCTGTGCAGCTTTCTTTTCTGAGTAGGATTTGTGGTTGGTGAGAGCGGAGCTAGTTTGAGTAGCATAACTAGTTCAAAAAGAATCACCTCTTTATAGTTGTCCTAAATTCAAATCAAATCTTGGCTTTTTATTTTTCTGAAGTACATATTGTGTGTATTATATTTGTATGTTCTTGGCACACTTGTCATATGCTGGGGCAAAAAAATTCCCAACCCTTAGACAAAACAACTTTCTTCTAACTTAAAGAGGATATCTTCTTCTTGGTAAACAAGCCAGTATTTAATTTTCTGCATTTGATGTTTGAGTGGCATGTAAAAGGAGATTGCACAACAAACCATGTTCTTAATTTACAAATGAATCAACATCTTATTAAGAAATAAACCTCGTAAAAATCCAACTAGCATATTGATATACACCAGCTTTTATTGTTGCTTTGTTGTGTCTGAGGAGGCGCCCAGACTAAAAAGTTAAAGAAATTTCACTATCCTTTTCTTGTTATGAGGAACAACATAAAAAAGGAGGCTTTATGACAGGAGAGCTTTTCTGTTCCCTTTTTACCTGCTCTGTCTTGGATGGCATCAGGGACACACTTTTCACACTTACATTCTCATGTGAAATAAGAATTAAAAAATGTCTGCTAGATGGCTATTTGTTAGAATCTTGATATGGTTAAAAGTAGGATAGATTATTCCTCTACCCTTACAACACATGTAGTCATGTAAACTTGAGAAAGCTGACTTTGCACATCCAAGGGAACTTGATCTTACACTTCCAGGCAGGAGAGGAAGATTGGCTATAGGACCTTGGGTACCCTGCTGTCCCTCTGAGCATGTACATCTACTGCATAGGCACTGCAGTTATTCTTTATGCTCTCACTCAGCTGCCAGCTTGCCCTAGTTTACCTCAAATCTCTGAATCTTAATTTTGACTCCTAAAATCCATGGTGACTAGACTTCTGCTGATTTATGTTCACCCATGACAACACAAATGAAGCTGGCAGCTATTTCACAGCTAAGCTCTAATACATTTCACAACTTAGATGCTGTCTTTTCTAGCTTCTGTGTCTGATTCAGCAGCTGGACTTAGAGAGTGCTTCGACCTGCTGGGAAAAAACTTCAGGTGAAACTGTTCCCTGTTCTACCCAGTAGCTCTGTAGTAAATTCTTCTGCCTGGCTTAAAGACTTGGATACAGTCTTTTCTAGCAGCTTATCTGGGGTGAGTTGCTCTCCCATTCCAAATGCTCCACTTGATATGGAATATGACATGAATATGGGATCAGCTTCCTGTCCTTGCTCCAAGAAATATTTAGCTGGTGACACAAAGCAGAGCAAGTTCATGAGGAGAAGCTGAGAGACTGCCAGCTGGTAATTAGTGACTGCTGTGGGAGCTTTGACTCAAGGGTTCCCATCCTTGCTCCAAATCCAACAAAGCTGGGTCTTAGTCCTAAGTCTCCTTTACCCTAAATGTCTTTGACTGTTGACTTCAAGTTGAAGAGGGCAGCACTACCTGTTGTCTTCTCAGTTTTGTGTGAGATGGGATTCACCTGCATTGATGCTCTGTAGGAGACCATTCTGGAGATAAGCATCTCCTTTCAGTCCAGAATTAAACAGTGGATTTTCTTCAGACTCCACCTCTCTCCTAGTCATTTTTAATATCTTAGCAGTTCGCTGTTTGATATACTGGCTTCTTCCTGCAAAACCGTATGAGAGACCTCGTTTGTTACTGTGATAATTAATGAAGTGTGTGCATTTCTCAGTAATCCCAAATGGCTGGGCATAGGATCAAGAACCTGTACTTATTTACGTAGTTCTTTGAAGATTTTTATTTTAAATGTGAAGGTTCTCACCTCAGCTGCAGCTAGAGACATGAAGAGATTAGGGGTAAATGAAGTGTTAA
This sequence comes from Balaeniceps rex, assembly GCA_013401315.1. Lineage (NCBI taxonomy): Eukaryota > Metazoa > Chordata > Aves > Pelecaniformes > Balaenicipitidae > Balaeniceps > Balaeniceps rex. Next base: position 11,949 of record VYZW01050243.1, read on the forward strand.
CATAAATGGAATTGAAAAAGTATAAATGAGACAGAAGTAGAATTTACCAAGTGATATTTTTCACCTTGCTCAGAAGTTTGCCTGCTTTTCTTGCTCTGAAATCAAGGTATAAATCCCATTGGGTTTGATCTTAAAGCAGCATCTCCTAATCTTGAAAACATTTTGCTTTGTGACATCCCTGTGAGGTAGGATTGATATTGGGGTGTTCCAGGTGAGGAAGAGTGGCATGAAAGGACTGTGCATCACCTGAAATCACACAGGATTTCTGGTGGGGGAGAAAATGTTGAATATACATCTTTAGCTAGTGCTTTAATCTCCAACCTCTTAATTTCTGGAGTGAAGTCTCTATATATGGGAGTAGAGTAATAAATGAAGGTTAAGCAAAGTTGAATCCTATTCTAATAATGTTTTTCTCAGCTAAAGTTTTCCACCGTTCCTCTAGTCATCTTTAAGTATTTCAAATTGGTGTTGGGTTTGTTTCTTTTTTCACTGTAATATTTTTGTTGTCAGTTGGGATATCTGATGACAAATACAAAGTGCGCTCAGCAAGAAAGACGTGACCAAGGCTGACATTAAAATTCCATCTACCTCTACCCTTGTAATAGAAGGGTGGGAAAGGTCCCCCTATGTCTTCAAATGTGTTTTGTTGCAATGAAGTGAGGTATTCTTATCTGACCTCGAGGGAAAACCTTGGTCACATGCATCTGGGCAGTATCCCTGGGTCAGAGCTAGTATATTCGCCCAGGCAGGATTACTCAGAAAGCCTGTGTGATTTATGGAGGCACAAGAGATTGCACTATTCCAAAAACCATGTGCCACAAACTTATTACCGGATACACAGTCACATGAAAACAATTGTTTAAATGCTAAATGAAGTCTCATAACAAGGCCCAAAGCTCCCCATTTATGGTCTGACTGGAGCCCCAGCTGTGTTTGTGAGTGATTTCCCTGACTTCATGGCCCAGAAAGCAAAGCTCCAGCTGTGTTTCTGGGAGAAAGGTGTCCCGTGTTGCCCTAGGAGCACCGTGCGGAGGTGGCAGAGGAGGAGGAAGCCACCCCAGCCTGGAGCACCAGGGACATGCAGAGGAAGTGACTGCGTATGGTGTTTGAGGGGATAATTTCAAAGAGGAGGAGCTGCCTGAAGCCCTGTGGATATGCTTTGGCCTAGGGCCACGCAGAAGCTAGGAATGACCTTAAATAGTAGTCTAACTCATGTTAGCGTGTGCTGCCTGAACGGCAGCTAGGGACATCCTGGACTGCTGACTCACTGGCTGCTGGGGTGAGAGCTGGCAATGCCGCAGCTTGCTCAATGTGGAATATGAATGCTGCGTTATTCATCACTGTTTGGGATGGGATGTCGTAAGGTATCCATAGATTCTTGCAGGAACGGACACGTCCTGATTTCCGTTGCGTCAGAGTGGAATAGAGGCCGCTGGCTACAAACTTTGGCAAAAGTCAAATTCAGCTGAAATCTAGATCAGACTCTGGATGTGATGCTCAGGTGTTTGATCTGCAGCATGGATATTGTCCTACCATTTTAACGAGGAAGCTTCATGGGCATTTCCATTCATACAGAATGGTTGTGCTTCAGGGGCAGACTCATCTATTAAAAAAAAAAAAAGCCTCACGTTTTGAATAAAGTTTATGAAAGTGTATACTGGGCGTAGGTGGCAAGGTTTTGGTAGCTGTAGGGGCCTCTGTGAGGAGAGGCCAGGGCTACCCTGTGCTGGACACAGCCTGTTACAGCCAGCTCCAGCAGCCTCACTGCAGGGCACAGCTGGACCTGCAAGCTACACTGGTGGTGCCTCTGTGAAAAATGTATTTTAAAAAGGGGCAAAACCCTGCACAGGCAGTGAGAATGAGGAAAAAAGTGTGAGGAAACAGCCCTGTGAACACCCAGGTCAGTGAAGGAGGAGGGGGAGCAGGTATTTCCCTGCAGCCTGTGGAGAGGACCATGCCAGAGCAGAGATCCACACTGCAGGCCCTGGAGAACCCCATGCTGGAGCAGGGGGATATTTCCTGACAGAAACCGTGGCCCGTGGAGGACCCACACTGGGACAGGTGAAAAGTGTGAGGACTGAAGAGTGTCAGAGCAGAGTTGTTATGGACTGACCATAACCCTCCATTCCCTATCTCCCTGCACTGCTCAGGCCTGGGTGGGAAGCAGAGGAGTCAGGAGTGAAGTTGAGCCTGTGAAGGTGGGGGAAAGATGTTTCAATTTGTTTCTCACTTTCCAAACCTATTTTAATTGGTAATACCTTAAATTACTTTTCCAAAAAATGTCTGTTTTGCCCATGGCTGTAGTTGGTAAAGTGGTCTCCCTGTCTTTATCTCAGCCCACGTTTTCCATCTTGTTTTCTTCCTGTGCCCTGTTGAGGAGGGGGAGTTTTCTTAGTCTCCTAACATTTAACCAAAATCTCTTCAGGAAGAAGAAATGCCTCAGCATCAGCAGCCACCACTGCCCACGGCCTTGGCAGCTGCTGCACAGCCCTGAGAGCCTGGGAGGTCTGCAAGAAGTGCAGGAGGTACCATACAGCTGGAAGCTTGGTAAGCACAATTTACAAACACTTGTTCTAGATGGGAATATAATGTTACCTTGGGCTAATAATTTTAAAATAAATCATCTGTATTAGACACCTGCCTAGGTAATCACCATAGCAATTTCAAAACAAACAATAGTAACCTTAAAATTATCAAGAGAGCCTAAGGAAAATGAGGACCTGGGTTGCAGTTTTGGAGAGTATTTAAAATTATGTATACATGGTCTGTTGCAGGCAAACACGAGCTTGTTTACCACATGCACTGCACTGACCAGAAGCCACAGGACTATGTGGGACTCTGTGCCTGAACTAGTACATGCCACATCTCTGCAGACCTCATTAACTTGGGTGAAAGTATGTACCTGCAAAAGCTCTGCCACACTAAGGTTCAAAGGGGCTTGTGGCTGTCTGGACCTGAACATAGGTAGAACAAACTCCTGCCTGTCTGCTGGATACCATGTCAACATACCTAAAGTGAATCAAGAGCTGAAGCTTATGGCCTGTAAGTGGATCATCAATCCCTGAGCCACCCTGGTATCCACACTGTTCAGTGCATGTTCAGCCCTCCAGCCGGTCAGGGAACATCTTCCTAGCTGTGTATATACATATCTTTCTCTTCAAAAGTCATGCATGCAATTGACTGAGCTGCTTGAAATCATCATTTGGATTAAGGAGAAAAACAGTAAACATGATTAAATGGATATTAAAAGGAGTCTGAAGAAAGGAAAAGGGCACAGACACCCATATATCTCACTCTGGGGTATCTGCGTCAACAAAGCCAGAAAAGCAGCTGTTGGGATTGTTAGCAGAGAACTCTTAAGTGATGATGTCGTCACATGAAAATGTGCAGTTAGCATCCTGCTGTGATAGTATCAGCAGCTGCTTCTAGCTTCAGCCATTCTCTGGAGTTCAGGCTCTACATGCAAACCAGCTGAACTCTGTCCGCATCGAGGGGGGAATACTAGGCACTTGGACTGGCTTCCCTGCTCTAATCTGGAAGAATCAACGAGTTCACGGTTCAGGAATGCTCCTAAGAAACCACAACAAGGGAATATGAACAACTGCAGACATGGAAAGTCTGTGCACTACGGACCCAACTTCCCCACAGAGGCGGGGAAAAAGGAGAGGGAGGTGGGGATGACCTAAAGAAGGAAAAGCTCTGGGATTTCTAACTCATCTCCCTTAAGGGCTCTTAAAGCAGCACATCATGTTGCTTCATATGGACAACATGGGATTTCCTGGTGGCATCTGTAATAGGTGGGGCAAGTCTTGCCCGTCTGGCCCTCCCATTGGTATTTGTGAGCTGTGCTGAGTGTGATACACATGTGCATGCAGCACTGTAACGGCTCTTGTAGCTGCACCTCATGGAGGAAGGGCATTGGATAAGGAAGTGTTTTCCAGATGACTGTTGGTCTTCAAAGACACATGGCAAAAAGAATTGTATGCCACAGAGCTGTAATTTTGCAAAGAACCAGACCTTCAATGTGTGATTTATTTTTTTAAAAAAAGAAAGAGAGAGAGAGAGAAGAGAAAAAACCCTGTCATTAGAATTGTTGGATGCCAGTATAACCTGTTTTTAATGGTATCGCTCCTTCATCCATCTTACAAAGCGGGCGGGTGTTATTTTGCATGTGACAAGATATAAGTTATAAAAGGCAATGAATAGAAGAATGTTTCTGGGTTTACAGATCCTAGAAATGTGCTAGCTCTGCACGTTGCTTATGATTTTTCACTTCAGGTTTTTTTCTAGAATGGCCAGTGACTTTGGATACTCAAAACTGGGATGGTTGGTACATATGTGCAGGTATATATAGACAAAAAGCATACTGTGGGTGTGTTTAAAAAAATAAAAGGGAAAAAAAACCCCAGATGTTTATACATAATGGGAATGCTGTGGTTTCTCCAATATGTTAACAGATAAAGGACAGACCAAACAACAAAAGCAGCACCGTAAATGATTTTAAGAGATATTTTTTTAATACTAGCCTCACTTAGTCTTTGATTATTTTTTTTTTCCAGTCAGATGTTCCTAATGGAAAATTACAAAATAGCATCAAAGAACTCAGAGTTAACGAATCTGAACAGTAATTCTGATGTGACAAACACATGTTTATAAAGCATGATAATTATTAACAATTGTAAAAACTGTTGTGGAAATAGTTTCTACTCTTTTCAGCATAGTGGTGTAAGTACCTACAAAGGACAGAATCTTTCAGCTGGGTTGTGGGGAAAAATTCTCCCCTGGGACCAAATACCACTTTGGCTTTGGGTTATAAAATAGCAAAATCTTATTTCATGAACTGTTGTGTTTACATCATAGCTTTTGACAAGGGCTGTCCCAGCTTTGACAATATTCTTTTCATACCCCTCTTTCCCTAGCATACCAAACAATCCTGTACGCTTCCCAGAGCAACTCTGTATCTGCAAAACTTCTTTGAGACCGATAACCCTGCTGACTTCCTGCCTACAAAAGAAAACATGCAGGAGGTTGTTGCTCCCACTAAAGAAGTCATGTTGTCTAGCTTAACAATTTCACATGGTTGTATATCTAGACTCCGATGCCCTAAAAGCCTGATTCTTCTGAAGAAATGCATACTGCACATACTTGATTGTCTGAGTCATAACACTGGTGCCAGGACTTTAGCTTTTCATTTCTATTTATTCACCATGGGAAACCTGAAGTACAAATACATTGGATGAAAGCCTGGCTCCAGTGAAGTCAAGGACAAAATTCTCATTGATTTCTGTAGGCAGAGAACTTCACTTCTGTGCTTTTGGTTGTACTTTACTGTTCCTGGCTTAGGGCTAGAGTGACATTTGAAAAGGCCTTGTTACCCACAGTGATGATGAATTCCAGTGGCACTTCCAAACACAGCCCATGTGTACCAGAAGCATCTGTTTCTATCCTGAAGAGCTTGTAGCTTATGAAGTAAGCCAGATTTGAAGGAGCACGCAGTAAAGATTTTTTCACCTCAGCACATATCCAGACGTTGAGTCTGTTTGAAGCTCCCTTATGCCAGGCCATAGAGGGGGAAAAAGGTAAATGTGGCTGACCTAGGTGTTGATTAGCTTTTAGCAGCACGCAGAAGTTTGGTAATGAGCAGTCTTCATATGATGAAGGTTGCGCCCACCTGTCCAACAAGGACAGGCCATGTCCAAACAGCCCAGATTTTGATGGTTCTTTCAGTGCTAAAACAGCCCCTTGGTGGTGTAAACTGCCCAGCATACATTGCAGTAGCACGACTGTTACTCTGATTTGTGCTGCGGTACCTAGTTTTGCTACTTCTCTACAGAAGTGAAAAGAATTATTTTGGATTATACTGTAGTTTAGGGAGCTGGACTTGGCTGTAGCCTTCTTACTAACACATTGCAAGGGCTCACTGTCTTTTCATGTGCTTTGTCAAGTACAAATTCTGATAAAGAATCTTTTAAAAAACAAAACAAAACAACCAACCCCCCCCCCCAACAAACCATGTACTTCGGAACATAAAATTACAAGAAAAAAAGATAAAATATCTTAAAGTGCTTAGCACCTGAGTTGAGAAAAGTCCATTGGTTTAAAAAAAATACTGACAGCTCCCCAGTGCCCAATTAATCATTTACTTTTAACAACAGAGACTCACAGGCAGACATGAAAGTGGAACAGGAAAGCAGGAGAAATGAAATGCTCCTTTGTCTTGTGGCTGAACTTGTTGCCCTTGCTGGGACACAAACAGTTCATCTGGGCAGAGAAACCCACTGGCCCACTTGGCATCCTGCAGCTCCTGGCATGTGTGAAACAGGTCGGTAGGGGGGCGGGCACAGACCTCTTGGACGTGCTTTCTCACAAGGTTCCTTGCTTTGCAGGGGGAAAGACAGTTCAACAGAAAGATCTTTTCCATACGGTTCATAAACTGTTTCATGGTACTTAGAGTACTCTATTAAATATGTAGCTAAACTTTAAAAATGTAGAGAAGTTCTGTAAGGCTGTATAGTTATTTCAACGCTAACCCATATATATGGAAATATGTTTTGTCTCGATNCAATTTTCGATCAGCTTAGTGTTACTTCTTAGTGCTTCTTTCTTCAGAGGTTGTTAGTATAACAACTGACAACAGTAACAACTTGAAAGGTAAAAATTTTCCTTTACAACCTTTCACTTACATGCAGTGGTGGGGACACCAGGTCACAACTTTCTGAAGTTGAGGCTGTGGGACATTATTGAAGTTGATATTTACAGCCTCAGCAGTGTTACTGCTTATCAGCTGGACCAGCAAAAAAATCATGCAAGGTGGAAGATTGTTTGCCTTTCATTGGTGTTTAATCTGGTATGCTTTTGGTTATTTTCTTTCAGCAGCTTAAATTGGTGTATTTTGTATGTAATACAGAGGGATTATATGTGCTGATGACCTCATGAGTGGGTAACTCCTTAAGCAGATGCAATTCTATTTCATTTGATAGAATTGCCCAAAATTTTTATTTTAAATATTTGAATTTACTTCAATTACTGTTTAATATAAAGTGCATAAGCTATGTACACCCTTGCTCTGTCAACTCAGTGACTGTT
>VYZW01050244.1:8732-36377 GCA_013401315.1 Balaeniceps rex
ACTATGCCAGCTACTAGGAAGAAAAATTAACTCTCTCCCAGCTGAAACCAGGACAGCTAATCAAACCTCCTGTCGAATTGGTCAGTGTTGGCAGCTTACTTCATGTTGTCTTCTGTCATTCCCCACAATTCATGCTCACACTGTATGTCTCCAGCTCCTTTCTCGCTAGGGTCTCTTCCTCCTGTGACGCCAGTCTCTGTTACAAGAGTGGCTATGCTGATGCCTTTGTCATTGCGACTGCCATATTTAATTTTCTACCCTTTTTGCATTGTTAGTATTAATGCTTTGTTGATGGTGGCAATCTTTGTCATATTCAGGTGACCTTGTCCATACAGTCTATACTTTCCCATAGAAACCAAAAAGTCTCAGGTGGCAACTAGTCAGCAAGTGGCATTTTACTTTTATAGGATAGTGCTTACCTAAAAAAAAAAAAAGTTTCATACTAATTGCTAATGAAATGGTGTTTTAAGAAGTCTATCTGCAGAAAGCTTTTAAGGGTTTGGTATGCTAGTAGGTCCTTATTATCTTGGGCTGAGAGACAAGCTTCTGTGAAAGAATCGTTCAAAAATATGGTATATGTTACATTTGCCAAATACCAGCCAGACAAAAAAGAAAAGTAGTTTGATGTGCATTAGAGTAATTTAAGTCAAAATTGCACCTCTTCTTTCAACTATATGGGAACTGTCTTCTTACAAAGAGTCAACAACTTATAATTCATAAATACATGTTGGTAACCTTTTTTTCTAGTGAGTCACTCTTAATAGGAATGTCATTTATTACAGTGCTCTGTAATGCTGATAGTCATTGGGTTTGTTCCCTCCCCTCAACCTCAGATACTTGGACAAGTCTGCCTCTGTGGGTTTCTAATTTGTATGGGCTCCTTCCTCATTGTAAGAAAGTTGGCTGTTGAGCACTTAACATTAAGTCTTAATGGTGAAGCTTTGAAAGGGCAATTGCGTAGAGAATCTTGTTTACATAAAGCTGTTGTGTGTGGTGGGGGGGACCAGCACACCATTCTGTTAAAGTAGAAATGGATGTCATGCTTTTATGAAAGAAGTAGCAGCTAAAAAGTCCTATTTAAGTAGTTACAGCAGGAGATATTTTTTCAGAGTGCAAACTTCTGAGTGTTGCATTCACTGAAAGGTTGAATAGCTTTCTAAGTGTTATGTGCTGGGGAATTTTGAGTACATGTGTTCACGAGTATTTTGGACTGCTAAGTAAATCTGCACAGAAAGTGAGGTTGCTAGGTGCAGCTAGCAGTGTATTATTTGGCCAGGGAATGAGGCTTCTCCCGTATTCTCTTAATGTTGCTATATGACATACCAAGAAACTCCAAGAAGTATAAACTTTGAAAATCCTTAATCTAAGTTTAAAAAAAACCCCACCACATAACAAAAACACTTCTTGCGAAGGGAGTGCTTAGCTAAGCTAACGGAGAAAGAGGACACTGAAGGAAAACTATAAGGATGTAAGAGAAAGGTGTATAGAATTTGCAGTAGAAGAGAAGAGGCTTACCACAGTACCACCAGTCAGAATAAACCAGGGAAAAGTCTGTCTGACCAGAAGTAGTACTGAGGTCACCTCAGTGTTGCTATGCCAGACAGATACGATCTCCTGTTGTCATATACTTGGAGCTCAGCAGATGAAGGGTAATACCTGGCTGTGATCTGTAGGAGACTACCAGTGTGGTGCTGGAGCCAAGTCCTGTGAAGCAAACAGTTGACAGACCTTCACTCCCCTATTTAGGCATGTCCCTGCATATCTGCGATTCTGTATCCTTCCTTCTGCTGCTGCTTCTGCCTGCTAGAAGCAGCTCCAGCAGCCTTCTCTTTGCAGGTTTTCCTTATAGGCCATCTGAATTTAAGCATCTCTCTAGCCTGGGCTGGGTGGGGGCTGCTCGTAGGTACAATCCTTGGACTAGAGGAATGGTGTGGGGAGGGGGAGGGAGCAGCCTGCAGAGTGTTGATCTTGTCAGCTCCAAGAGACTGGGACAGGGTGATTCTGCTGCAACCACTTCTGAATTGTGTGCAGTTAGCAGATGTTCACATTACCAGAAACTTTCCTGTTTTAAGTCTTGTGGGTGCAAGATGCAGCTACCTTTCCCAGCCCACTGCAGGAGGAGTTCCTGTCAACCTTCTTGTGTTTGTTTTGTGTTTTTGCAGGTTGTGGGCTGCTCATTGCAGAAAGATACAGCTGAAAAAGGGTTAGCATCTTTCCATTCAATTTATCTCCTGAACTTTTAAGATCCTACTATTGCTTTTTTGGTTTTGTTTTTTGGGGTTTTGGGATTTTTTTTAATGTTAGGCCACTATATACATTCCACGGGGAGCTAGAGATTATAGGGGGCATAAAAAGAAAAAAAGTAAGCTCTCATTACAGATATTGTAGGGACAAAAGCTACTGTTTGGTTTATGTAACTGGAAGAGCTCTGTATAATTCAATAAAAAGGGAAGGAGGCTGAATTTACAATCTTTTCAGTATGGCCTATTGAAGTACTGGTATTACCAATAGGAGCTGCACTAAAAAGCAGCATTTTTTTTTTTAAACCAGATTATTTTAGAAATAGTTACCTGAAAATTTGTTGAGAGTGGTTGGGACTTGTAGCAACATAAATAATTGATCAGTTTGTGTGTGTCTCCTTTTTGGTTGCTGATTGCTAACTTGAGCATTTTTACAAATACATGCAAACCCAACACAAGCTCAGGAGTATTAACAGCAAATATAATTTTTATAGCACCAAATTCTTCTAGCTGCTCTATAGGTAAAGCTCTAGCCTTGTCCCCAGTAGTCCCTCCTTGCCTATAAGATGTTAGCATTGTCCGTATTGGAAAATTGACTTGGGAAAGCGCAGTGGTATAATGACCAGGTATTATTTTGCCAGTGTATCTGTTTGAAAGTTGACTGTTGCTCCAGAGTAAAAATTACTTTGGGTATTTGAGCAAATTTACTTTGCTGAATAATATCTGTGTTACTCTAGAACATGTTAACAGAGAAAATTATACCATTGTAGTTTCGTTTGTCAGTTTTCCACAGTAAACAGTTTTCAGCTCTGAATACCCAAAGCAGCTAAGTAATGGGAAGAATGAAGTGCACTAGGAAGCAGGCAACTAATGGTGACAAACACCTAACTAACGTTACAGTTCTGGTTTGGTGTCTTTTGGTTTTTTAACCCCACTGATCATAGCTTTGGGATTTTTTTTGTTCGTTTTTGGGGTTTTGTTAGCTAAATGACTGAAAGGGAATTTCAGCTTTAAAGAGTGAAGGGAACTGCATATTGTTTGTTTGCACCTTTCAACTTTACAAAATGTTGCTATTTTTATTCAGATGGGTCATCGAATCATGTTTACAACTATCAGCCATGTGATCATCCACGTCAGCCTTGTGATAGCTCATGCCCATGTGTAATTGCTCAAAACTTCTGTGAGAAGTTTTGTCAGTGCAGCTCAGAATGTAAGTAAAACATTTAAAAGCTATCTATAAATTTCTTTCACTGTCCCAGCATCTAACTCTGTACTAGCAGGCAGTCTGTATAGCAGACAGTGTTTGCAGGAGCAGCAAATTGTGTCAAATGGTGTGAGAAGGGAGCACATGTTCAGTTTAATTAGCTATTGAATGAAGCCAGAAAGTCTTCAGACTTAAAATTGAGGAAGACTAAAGTAAAATGAGGGAAGGAAAGAATTTACAGTACTCCTGAATGTCCTATACAGATATCAATGGCTACGGGTTTTTTTAATATTCTGGTATGCTATAATCTGCACTGTCTTAATTTTTACAATGTACTTTTTTCATACTTGCCCTTTCTGTTTTCCATATATTCCTTTGTAGGCCAAAACAGGTTTCCTGGATGTCGTTGTAAAGCACAATGCAACACTAAGCAGTGTCCATGTTACCTAGCTGTACGCGAATGTGATCCTGACCTCTGTTTAACATGCGGAGCAGCCGACCACTGGGACAGCAAAAACGTTTCTTGCAAGAACTGCAGCATTCAGAGAGGATCCAAAAAAGTATGTAGATAGTTATACAACTACATGCCTGTTGCCTTGGTTTTGAGGTGTTTTTATATTTTCATGCCAGACAATGGAATTTCTTTGCCTTCATGCTGTCAAACAAGAAAAGAAAAACAAAAAGGGAGGTAGCTGTCACTTATGTTAGCTTGCTTATGTGCTGCTGTTAAGCTCTGTGTACATTTTGTCATGTACCGATTAGTTAGTGTTTTCTGTGTAACACTGAAGTAGAACGTCTCCTTTTCCTCATTCATGCTTTGCTTGTAATTTGCAAATGGGCTGCTGTTTTAAAGTGATAGCTTGTCAGTCTTTCCCTAGATCAGCATAAGGAAGTTTGGCTCAGACGTAGATACTGGCTATTTCTTTCTTCAGTTGTTGATTCTAACGCACAAACTTGTGTATAGTCTACTGAAGATATCTCAAAAGCCTGTTCAGCTCTCTTCAATAAATAAATAAATAAACAAACCAAGGTTTATTTCTGCTCTGGAACATCTCACAAACTAATTCAGTCAAATCTGAGCTAATCAGTAGCAGGCTCCTGTCTGCAGACCTTTCTAGTTTGAAGTCCTTAGTGTATTTATGTTTTTATGTAACACCCTTATTTTAAGGTTAAACTAAAATTTTTATTGGTTTTCAAGTACTTCATGTGTCTTTTCTTTCACATACATCTTCTGATCCACTAGCTGTAATTTCAGTGTGAATTTGATAATCAGAAGAATCTGTGTTTGTCCTCTCTCCTGGAGCCCCAGCATATGTTTCATCATGTGATACAATTTAAAAAAACAAAACAAAACAAAACAAAACCAACCAAAAACCAAAACAAAAAACAAATCTAAGCCGGGCATGTCTAAACTTTTTGGTTTTTTTCTCTCCCACAGCACTTGCTATTGGCACCTTCAGATGTGGCAGGCTGGGGAATTTTCATCAAAGATCCTGTACAGAAGAATGAATTCATCTCTGAATACTGCGGTGAGGTAAGAATGGAGAACACTGGTTATGTATGAGCTTAATTGGTGAAGTTGTGTGTTGGCTAGGGACCAAGAGATTGTCTCTAATTTGGTATCATGTTTAGACAGAGAAATGTGATTGACTAAGTATACAGCTACTGCTGTCAGAGGCTCCAAACCCAGGAGCTAGATGGCTGGAATGTCACAAAAAATTTGACATAGGTTCTTGTAAGACTGAGAGGCTGCAGTGTCATTTTTATCTTAGATGTAATTTCAATTCAGATGTGCCTGGAATTTTGTGTAAAATCATTTAGTATAGTACTAAAATTCAGTAGGCACTTTCACTAAATTATGTTCTATAGTAAAACCCTGAATCAGGTATGCAGTCTTAATTTTGAGATGTGAAGCAATTCTTGCTTTCCTTCTGCTCTGAAAGAAGTTATTTATGCTAAGAGCAAACCATGGTTGTTTGATAAGTGCAGAACGCTTGCTGAAAACAGTACTTTATGTTTGGGAATATTTTCAGTCCCGGAGAATAAAACCCCCACCTTTCTTTTCAGAATGTCTGGGGGTTTTGACCTTAAGCTGCTATGGTTACAAAGGGGGAGAGGTGGTCTCTTTTACAATTACTATTTCTTTCAGATTATTTCGCAGGATGAGGCAGACAGAAGAGGAAAAGTATATGACAAATACATGTGCAGCTTTCTCTTTAACTTGAACAATGGTATGTATGTACTAGTCACAGCCCTTGCAGCATAAATAAAATATGTTTGCTCACCACTTTGTTCAGCCCTGTTCTTTTGCAGGCAGCAGGTAACATTGAGAAATGTTTTCTTCTGCACATCTTTTCCTAGCAATGTGTAGATTCCTAATATTGATAACTAGTGCTTTTTTTTTTCCCTCTAAATGCTAGTCAGCTAGGTAGTAGTGATGGAGCCTATTACACAAGCCAAATATACAAGATGAGTTGAGTAGAATTATAATTTCATGGAGTAAATTTATGTGCAAGCATTAGTAAAGTAGCCTAAAGAATTTAAAAGGCTTGCTAAGTATTGTCTGAAATAATTTTACTGTGACAAATTAGCAGTAAGTTATGATGGTAATTTTGTGTTGGGGGGAAAAAAAGCTGCAGACAGACACATGGCTACTGCCACTTGAAGAGAAAGATGCAGACAGCACTGTGTCAAGTGTTAAATACTAAAAAATATTTGAAAGGGGAAAAAAAAAAAAAGCTGCTTTATGTCAGTGTTGACTTTGCACATTTATGGAGCTTGCCCTTGTGGAATAAAGGTAGAGAAGCTTCAAATGAGAAACTAAGGTAGTGCCACTGTGGCAGAGATAAATGGAATGCACAGTGTGGGGCAGCAAGAATATTTTGAGTCTTGCAGAACAATAAAGCTATCGTAGGATGATGTGCCAGCTCTTCCACATGGGAAGCTGAGCAGTTATCTTTTCCAGCTTCTACAACTCAAGTACACTAGGTATTAAACACAAAAATTTGTTTGTAGGTGACCTATCCATCATTTGTGGGTTTTGTTTCTTTCCCCTCCCCCAGATTTTGTGGTTGATGCAACACGTAAGGGCAACAAAATTAGATTTGCAAACCATTCAGTTAATCCCAACTGCTATGCAAAAGGTAAGTTTTAAATTTACTTGCTTTTAGCAATGTATGAAATGTTGTGGGGTACTTATTTAGAATACACATTTTGTCAGTATTTGTGTTAACATAAGTTTAAATTTCTTTTAAACAGTTATGATGGTTAATGGTGATCACAGAATAGGAATATTTGCTAAAAGAGCCATTCAGACTGGTGAAGAACTGTTCTTTGACTACAGGTTGGTAGATGGATTTTGTAATTTCTTCCTACCATAGACTGGATTAACTGTCAGTATTTCTGCCCAACTCATAATTAATGACTGTGCCTGCCTCCTTACAACCTCAGGTCTCAGCAGCTGAGAAGCAGTCCCCTTGCTTTTTTTTTTTTTTTTTTTTAAAGCCAGATACTATAGTAAGACTAACCTGAGCAAAGCAGCTGGTTAAGAACCTTGCAAACTTGAACACCAGCTTGTATAGAGAAAAGTTTAGTGACAAACAGGGACAGACCTGCACAACTTCTCCAGGCAGACCTGCATATTAAACGTTATCTGGAAGGGTTCCCTAGGTAGCAGTATGGGTTGTCTCTCCCATCATTCAGAAATGGGCAAGAAGTATTCTTACGTTATTACAGAGAAGTACTTGCTAAGACTGTGTTCATACTTTCCTCTAAAATCATCTCACTTGAAGAAAACTAAGCTCTCCAGTGATGATACTGTGTAAGTCAACTTTGAGAAATGCAGTTGCTTTCCACTAGCTACAATGAACTTAAGCATTGTGACATTCAAGGTGAAAAAAGTGTGGAAATTTAGTGTTTTGTGTCCTCTTGGTCAAGTTCCTCTAAAGGCAGTTTCTTGAATGGTCAGCATTGTTCTGCATCTGCAAATTCACACAAGAAAAAAAGGCACCAGCTGTTGAAAAAGCTGTAGGAAATCTAAGTAGGAGAGTATTCCAGGCTGTGGTACTGTGCTGTTATGTCAGAACAATGAAGCTGAACTGTTCAGTGTTACTAGTTTTTGGGTTTTTTTTTTTTTTTTGATTTCAGATATAGCCAAGCTGATGCCCTTAAGTATGTGGGCATTGAAAGAGAAATGGAAATCCCTTGACACCAGCTACCTCTTCTTTTAAACAAACAGCTGCCTTATCTTCAGGAATTTCTAGTACTGTGGGCAATTTTAGAAAAATAAAAATGATGCAATTTGAAATTCTGTATTTGCAAAGTACTGTAACAGTAATTTATAGTAACAAATTTAAAACGACTTTTTATTGCCTTCTCACCAGCTGCAAAGTGTTTTGTACCTATGAACTTTTGCAATAATGTGGTGTGGTACATTTTTTCAATCTTGAATAAAGGATACTTGAACTTCTTCATTTTTACTGGACCTGAGTTGGAATTTTGTGTCAGCCAGCTGAGGAAGCAATGTGAATACTTACTTTCAACTTCTGAGCGAAGGCAACTCCGTACTTGTTTACTTCTGTCGCTGTTACTTCAGGTCACATTTAAGATTAATGTGGAGATGTGAACAGTGTAGGGGACATCAGGCAGGCTGATTGTGGGAACTTCAGCGTACAGCACTTAAGTAAAATAGTCATGGTCTTGCAGTTTTCATGCACCCTTGGCCTGAAGCTACAGCGATGGTTGCAGTTTAGAATCTCCTACAGTTGCTGCTATAGCTCACCTCTTGTCACAAGATCAACTGCACTTAATTTTTTTTTTTTTTAAGTTTTTCTCTACTTTTGCTCAGTCTTACCAGTCCTGAGTCCTAACAAGGGGTCTGTCCACTAGCAGTAGATGCATTTAATGGGAGGGGAGAAGTGTCCCCCCCAAAAACACCAGAACAGCTGTGACTTCTGGGGCAAACCCTACTTTGAAGACAAATTTGTGATACAAGGTTTGCTTCTATCTACCTCTTAGCTTAATGGCAACCCACCTGCCCAAGCAGGTGCCATGAATCTCTTCAGTCTGTTCACTCAGTGTGGAAATAACACTGATGAGGACACATTTGCATCATTTGTTAAGCTTCAGCAGTGTACTCCAATAAACTGGAACCCTCAACTGCAGCTTCTCTGAAGCAGATTACACATACATTTCTCTTCTGCATCATCCAGCCCAAGACCACTGATGCTGCATCTCTGGCTTATCTGTAAGCAACCACTATTTTGCTTACTGGCACGGTCACTATCTCATACTACAAATTTTTATGTTTTTATCCAAAATTGTTTGAATTGCAGCTAGGGCTACCACGTTTTTCTGATTTGCCAGCTGCATGTGAACTCTGCAGCCTACTGCTAGGCAGCAGAGGATGCCAGCTGGGGTGGGAGGGCAGGCACAGGGGGACACTGTTGCAAAACCGATTTCAAGAAATCCTGTCACTGTGTCCCTTCTCCACGGAAGAGGTTCCAATTCACCAGCCCTGCCTGCTGCCAGGCTCTCCAGTACAGCAGGCAGCTGCCAGATGCCATCTTGCTCTGTGGTGGAGGGAGTAGAACTAGGAATTCATACCCCCCATCTTACTCAGCAGGAAGAAAAAAATCCAGTCCTCCCTGCTTGGGTAAAGCATGGCTCTTGTCTGAAGCTGGATCCACAGCAGATGGGTTTTAAAAATAAATTCAGCATACAAAGTATACAAAGCAGTGCTGCTTTAACCAGCAATGGGTTAAGGCTAGGCTTTGAGAGGCAGCTCAGAGCAGGTTATTTCTGGCCTTCCACATGCGATCATCATTCAGCCTGCTTCTCTGTCACTGTACCGCTCTTACATCCTGCTGCTAGCACCAAACTTTCTGCTAGAAGGGTTTACAAAAACAAAACATGCACAAACACCCCAAAAAAGTCAGCACAGAAGGCATCACAAGCTCCATTCTTCTAAATTGCAAAAAGCAATTTACAAATTGAACAGCAAGGTGCTCCTGTTACCCATTCTGGCAGTCTTTAGTGCAATTAAAGTTCTTTCAGAATAGGAATAGCAAGCATGCAAAAATCTCAGGTGGGGATGAGACTTCTCCCCCATTTTCCAAACCAGTTAGGATCACATCTAATACTGCTCCATAATTCAAGCTGGGAGTCTTTCTTTTAAAAAAAAAACAAAACAAAAAACCAAACCAGACATTTTTGTAGGTCAAAGCCCAATTGTAACCACAAAAAATTAGTTTCCTTCAGAGAGAAACAGTACCAACACAAAACCTGGCTCCCTTTTCTTCCTGCCAGAACAAACACTGAACAAATCACAAATTCTAAGGGGAAAAAAGGATTTGGCTCCAGAAGTTAGGTTCTTTTCACCTTCAAGAATAGAAAATATAAATTACCAAAACTGAGACCTGTGAGGATGGGTAGCGTTTTGCTTGTAACACGTGGAAAGCTAATGCTCACTTCACATGTATATAATGAACACAAAACACTGTGAGAAGAGTGGAATGAAGCCTGGTCAATCAGTACATGTGTGGTTAACACTCAAAAATATTTTAATTCCCATCACAGGTTGCATTTAATGGGAATTAATCTCTAGGAACACACTCAATTTTCTGGTTTAGTCAAAGAAATGGGCAGCCTAAACCTTATTTATTCAGGGCAATATTTAGGCAAGCGTGATGCATTTTATAGCATACTGAACAGTATTAAAAACAGCTCCCATTTCAGTGGCCAAGTATTGCCACATACATTCTACGTATTTTCTATTTTGCGTATCTTGTGAAGTCATCACAACTTTCTTCTCAAAGCAGAGACATTTTGTCTTAAAAAAGAAATAACATGCACATTTGATGATAGATGACAATTAATTTCTTTAGAGAAAAAAATGTGCTTAAATCACCAGAAAACAGAGAAAAGGAAGAAAAGCAAAACATTCCTATAGCTTTCATAACCATTATACCTTTTATTTACATTTAGAAAGTCATGAACTTAAAACAATAAAACCAAATGCAACTTGTACAGAAATCTTTTAATTTTTTTTTTTTATTTATCACACATTAAAAAATGAAACACACTATACAAATGGTTTTTCATAGCAGATTACACATGGGTCCATTCAGACTCGCTCTCAAAGTGCTGCCAACATTTATAAGTGCTGCCTGTGATGGCAGCTGTTTATCATATAGCCAATGTATTGATTTAAATGCAGTAGCATGCAACCCTTAAAGGAGAAGGGTTTGATTCCTTTCTGTTCTTAAATTAGGTTAAATGGCATTGGTGTCCATATTTACATACTTGAAATGTATCAATCCTGAGCAGTTCTGATGTAAATCTGAGACTGGCTGATGGGAGTCCTGGTCTCTGTTATTAAAAAGGGAGGTCCAAATGGCAGCAGGGTGGCTGCTATGAAGTTCCGTTGCTTTCATTCTTTCCATCACATACCTATTTGCCGAGTGTCACACAGTCAAGTAATTGCTAATAAAAATGTTAAGCCAAGTAACTGTAGGTGTCCTTCTCACCATCTACGCGTTCCAAGTACTCCTTCTCAATCAGAATGTCGATGCATTTCTGTGGGAGAAACAAACGTAAGCGGTGGGACACTGGCAGAAAAGCCCCCTCTGCAGTTGCTACAAATTTTGAATGATTTTGGCCACTGAATTTCACACCAAGCAGAGGACAGGAGTAGGCAAAGGGCACAAACCATGGCAATTTGCTCTCCCATTTCTGACCACATCCAAGTAGAGGACTTCACTAATCCACTAAACTGAATTACACTTACTTGCTGCCATTCCAGGGTAGTGACTGGGAGATCAACTGATCATCAGTACGCTGAGCAACTTCATAGTAAGACAGCAAATAAAGAGTTAAACCAAGATGCAGGGTGCTTACTGTAAGGTTACTAAAGACAGCAGTGGCAGTAACTAGCTGCCTGTTTCACCACTTGACCAGGTGCATCTCTTTCAGCACTGGTGCCAGTTTATGCAACCGCTCTCCACTGCCTGGGTTTGCACCACCTATCCCCTTCGTTGGGGATGTAAAAACCACTGGCGGGACCACGAAACAAACTGATGACAACAAACAAATATAACGTCCCCCTCCCCAACATTTTTATTCTAGAAGAGATGAGGAAACTCTGCTATTGAGCCGGCCCACAAGCAGTGGTACTCCCCCAACTGGGAGAGCAGGAACAAGAGGTAAGCCTGGAGCAGAGGCTCCAGTAAGCTGGCACTGATGTGAAAAGATGCAATCAAGCTACTATTTTACCACTGCCAACAATACAAAACATGCTTATCACCGTAAGAGAAATACAGTATTTCTGGTTAAAATATTTCCTACTTATTTACAATTCCAAAAACCTGTCCTTACCCATCCCATCTCCTTAGCTTCCCTTTTCAATTCAGAAGCATGTATTTTGTCTATATATCCTCCTCACCTCCTAGAACACAGGTTCAGAGATGCAGTTCTCACATACCTTAATTACTGGAACTCGTGGCTTGAACCTTGAGGACAGCTGTGTTAGCACTTCTCCAAGCAGTTGCTGGTGTTTTAGAACCTTCCTCATTTTCATGATTCTCACAATAGCAGCCTGCACAGCAAAGTCGGAAATGTGCGCTTAGGAGCGAACTACTTGTCCTTCGGGATAAAGCCATTTTACTTCCCTAGCAGATCACGTCTGCTAGCACAGAAGCATCATCACATCAAACTTGAGTACCAGATGGGGAGAAGCGTGCTTACAAATGTCAGCTACTCACGCAGACTTTAAGAACTCAGATTCTAAATAGCATACAGTCATCAGAAGTGGTTTTGACACATGAATTTTAAGAACTACTCTGCTTGCGGTCAGTAATAACAATAGTACCAACCGGTACCAAGAGCAACATGAAACTACTTATATAACAGAAAGCCTTCCTTATATTTTTAACCTTACTGGGACACTCTCTTAGTAGTAATTTGTATTTCCTTCCCCTGCCTCTTTGCTTCTCAAGTGGATTCCAAATGAACTGATACAAAACCACTGTTAAGTTCATACTACCTAGGTATTACTAGTTTTCACCCAGGACAGAGGTCTGGCGAGTGTGTGCATCCATGGAACCCAAACGCTCATCAACATGATGTTAGAACAAATGTGAAGAACAGTGTCCTATTGTGCCTTTCTACATTTTCTGTTACAGACTCATATTGCCTTTAAGAGTATTGTAAATTCATTTTTAGCTCCAACACAGTGCACTGCAATGGCACACTGTCTTTTAATAAAAATTAAGAAAACCCCACAGTAACCTTCATTAAAGGATTACAGAGCTGTAATTGAGTTCATAGCATGGCAGCATTCTGTAATACAAGTCACCTGAATCAGTAGTTTCCTATCTTCCTCTATATTTTTGTGTGTAGTTTCTTGCTCCTGCTTCTGTTCAGTCTTCATTGGCACATTGATGTTTACCCTTAATTTTTTGCTGTAAAGAAAAACAGAAGTTAGTAAAACTAACTAAGCCTGTTTAAAAACCAATCAAACAAAAAAAACCCAAAATCCAAACACACCCCAAACAAAACCCAACTCCAAAATAACAGCCACATCACAATTACTTTACAACAAAAGGGCACTCTGGCACTTCTGAAAACTGTAGACAATCTTATTCAAGTTTAAAAAAAGTAAATAAAACTGAAAAAACTTCAACCAACCAAAAAGCCAAAATACCTTTTTGGTGGTTGTTTGTGTATTTCATGACTTACTGAAACCAACCCAGTGACCTGTGAGGTCAAATTAGTGCAACATATTACACTATATTTGAAAGATTTCTATGTTTACTAAGAAGCTTCCTGTCAGTGAATGGGACAAAGAAAAGTCAGTGGAAACAGAATCACCATTTTGATGTACAGATTGGATTCTGACCATAATGTGGAGAAATCCATTTGTTCTGTAAAACGGAATTCTGCCTTTCTTTGACATGCTCCTCAGCGCCCACGGTTGTGCTAGGGCGAGCCCAGTACACAAGGTGCTGTATCACGAGTAGGGAAGGAGCCTCAGCACCAGGGAGTGCAGGGCAGCACTCAGCCTGTTGGCCGTGCTGAGGAATGCTGCGGCAGAGAGGGGATCTCTTATTTATTCAGCGTAGTCTTGTCCGTCATAAATTGGGAACCACCGAGCCACCCCATGCAGCGACGCTGAGCTGTTTCCATCACTGCATTAACGTAACTGACTATGAATTCTCAAACCCTTAATTATTGGTCAAGGAGGGAAGAAAGCAGACAAAGAGTGAGGTATGAGGAAAGGTTTTAAGATGTTTCTTTCACTTGAGATCTTATCTTCAGGAAGTACTGAACTCCTCACTGAATTTGTGTGTTTATGTCTATGCTCTGGTAAGCATGATAAAAAGTCACCACAGTACTGTGAACAGCTTAAAATATACAAACGTTGAAGGCAACACTGGTTAAAGTAGGTAATAAAAACTACTGAAAATTGTGTTTATTAAGTTTTCAAATCACTGTACACTCTGAAGTTCTAAAATGAGCCTGCTAATCTTCTCATGTTATCTCTAGTGGATGAACATTTAAGACTTTGACCTTTGCTGGCCACTGTACACTACTGTAACCTTATAAAATATAATGTGTTTTGCTGGGTGCATGCAAGTCATGCACCTCGGTAAAAACCAGCACAATTTCTTACCAGAAATAAATTATACAAGAATTAGACAAGAATTAAGGAACAAAAAGCACATATATGTCTAGGCCTTGACAGACTTTATGACAAAGCCAAAGTCAGATAGCTCAAACCTCACCCATCCCCCTACTAGCCAACCCTCTCCTTTAAAGCTGGTACACGTTGGATCTATATTTGAATTGGCACTTGAACCCTGGAGCTTTCATCCCAGGTATATTAGGTTTTACCCAAATTTTGAAAGCAGAGAAGGAGGATGCTACCCATTATACACAAGTGATGTATGCTGCTGAAGTTTTTCCTTACTTTTTATAACCAAGATACAGTTTTATTAAGGTATCTGGTTTTAACTCCACCTCATCAACATTTGCATTTTCATCTTCCAAAACCTGCAAGAAATAAATAAACAAATAAATAAATATTCATTAATACATTTTGCTGAATGTTAAGCAGGTCATAAAAAAGCAAGAGTACTTACAAGCAATTTTGATTTCAACAGTATCTGTAGAACTTGTGCCAAGATATCCTACAAAATACAGAAAATATTATCAGTGCATACAGACAGCACCTTTCCCTAACTTAAAATACTTCAACAAGAATATGCGTATTTAGACTAAAAACTAGTGAGTCCAGAACACTGCAAAATGAGTGAAGAGAAAAACGCACTAAAAATGTAGTTCACAGAAATAAAATGTAGTAAGGCCCTTTTGGGGTGTTAGGGCATATTCCCCTTGCGGTCAGCCAAATAACATCAAATTCTTTAGAAAGACTAATTCCCAACAACAGATCTTTCCAGTTGCTGTTTTAGGAGCTATTTTGCAAGCAGATTTATAAGTGTAAGAAATCATTTTTCCCAAACCATGCAAATATAGACACCATGGCAAGCTTAAGCCTCAGAAAGCAAGAACCTTCTGCTTTCTGATTAACATAGTTTTCTTTTCTTGCTTACACCAGGGATCTGTTCTGATTACTGTCGCTGGTTGGTCACTCAGACGGCTACGCTACTATCAATGTTCTGTGCAGGCTTGCAAAACTGCTATTTTACAACAGTGGAAATATTCTGGGTTTCATGCAGTTAGTTTTCAGCTATGTAAAGAGTTTTATTCTGGTCCAACCACAATTTGGGCCAAATATTTATTTTACATATATATCTCTCTCTGTATCTGCAAACAAGCATCTATAATAAATGGCAATCCCATACGACTTCTTTGTTTGCTGTAAACCATCATCAGCCACTGTTACAAGTTACAAAAAGAGCATGTAACTTTCTAGATACACATTTCTAAAAGTAAAGATCTCACTGACTAGGAATTGCCTAACTTTCCAGAAGTCCCAGCAGACTTGATTCAAACGTACTAGTAAAGGATACAGATGCCAAAGAAACTGTGGGCCATAAAGTCTACTTGGAAAGAAAAGGAGGGAACCTTTTCCCCAAGAGAGAGTGAGCCAATGAGACTGCAGATTTTACTATGTTCATGTATATAAGCCTTGACATGTAAAGAAGAATGGATGTGCAGATCAATCATTTAGGGAAAATGCTGGTTTTCCTAGAATGTTGTCCTTTAATATCAAAATGTACATAGCAAAACACTGAAAACTTACTACCAGAGCTCAGCAGGAAGCTAGACAATTCACTCTAGTCATGAACAGGAGTATACACACTAAGATTCATCAGAAGACTAGGCAGTTATGATTACAGGAAAGTAAACCAGGAAACTAAGCTGACCAAGAATAGAGCACATCTGTCTCCTCCAGGACAGAAACCGACTCTGGCTTCAAGCATGTCTAATCCCAATTTCTTACAATAGCAGGAAGAGCCCTGAAGACCAAAAGACTTGTTCACAAGAGTGTGGTAAAATGTGCAAAGTCACTACCATTTTTATTTGAGTACTGTCTGTCAGCTGCTGCACGGTGTAGGCATCTTCTGTGTTGTACTGCAGTAAAATCGCCATCTGGAATGTGGATGCCTAACAGATCCAAAAAAAGAGAATGAAGGGGACAGGAAGGAAATCAGAAAGTGAGAATGAACAAACATACTTTCTTAATTTGAACAGCCTGAAATTCACCAGTTAAACACATATACTGGAATATTTGGACAACAGTGAAAAGCCAACTAGTCCTAATCATTACACAATACAGAAAAATCTGATGTTACTTATACAACCGGAACTCTACCTTCCAGCATTATCTAAACATAAACCCTAAGATTATGATCATTTAACTAGCTGCAGGCATGTCATCAAATCTTCTATTACGCTGTCAAAGCCTTATCTTTCTACTTGCTAATATAATTTTAAATTGTTTTCCTCTGTCACTCCCTGACTCTTACCCATTTAATCTTCATTAAAACCTACACAGACTACTGAATTCATCCTCACAACCCTCCCCACTCCAGCAGAATAATGAAACCAGATTTATAAACAAGGCAGCTATCAGTGGCTTATTCACATCTATCACCACAAGGTTAACATATGTGCATGACAAGTTCAAAGTCTGACATTATCTTGTTTCTTCTCACTGTTGTGAACTCCCCTCCTCTGTCTACTTTTTGAGAGAAAGCAGACAGGGAAGTATAAGAAGCATGAGATCTTATGCAAAGAGGTTGCTGTTGTCTCTCACAACGCAGTTCAACACCTGTTTAAACCACAAGTAACGTATTCCCTTTTCTAAGTCAATTTTCTTTAAAACATAGATCTTAAGTATCAGTACAGTAAATAAATCAAACATATAATAAAGGTTCTATTAATCATAACATCAACAACCATCTGGGGAGGGCTAACATTTATGTTCACTTCAGTAATACACGGATCTGTAGCCACCAGGTCTTGCATCTGTGCTTTGCTTTATTTGAAGACAGTAGCATTATTCACAGGAATAAAGCTAATGAATGCACATAAGCATCGTAAATAGCAGCTAAACATATATGTGTGTGTATCCATATGAACGTACATCCCCCCCAAATAAGGAACTGAATTATTTAAAATACTTAATTGTAATACATCATTACATACTGTTAATGAATATTTTGACATACAAATGAAATACAGCTAAATTCAGTGTATTATCTATTAAAATCAGTTTGCGTGCGGGCACAGGTATTCCCATGAACTCCACTACTTCAACTTCTACACATTTCACCATTTTAAACACATTTATCTGCACAATGGTCCTTTAAAGTAAGGAAAAGCAATTATCTCCAAATGAGGAGTGAAGAGGCTGAACAGCTCATCCAGATAACATAAGAGCAGTGGAGCAGAGCATGAACGCATGTCTTTTAAATGATCAGCTGCATCCAGTCCTCTGAATGCAATCATCACCAAGTGTTGCTATTGGCATGACGTTATCCTTACCTGTAACGTGTATCTATTTTTGAAACAGTTGGTAACCAATTCCCCTTTGGACAGCTGATATAACCATGTTAATTTTCTTCCACTATGACGACTGGCATAAAATGCAGTAAATCTCTGATAGCTCCGTTCTAACTGTATAAAAATAACAACAATAAAGAAAGGAAGAAAATTATTTACCTTCATTTACCATTACTAGAACATACTCTGGAACCAACAAAGGGGAATCAAATCTGATCACCCTCGACTGCCATGTTGTCTGAATAAGACAAACAGAAATCCAAACTATTCAAATTCTTCAGACTGGATGAAAATTTCCCTTTGTTATGAGCTTCCCCTTTAAAGTGTCATTAACAATACAAACCTAAACAAGCATTTAAGTTCCATTCTTCCTTTTATGATACATTAAGCAAGGCTAGAAAGGAGATTTCTTTTAACCACCTTCATCCTCCAGGTAACAGCAGTTAAACCTACTTCTCACATTAAGTATTCAGGTCGTGTCTATTCTGGATAAGTGCTCAACAGAAAACTAGTGATTATAATATCTAAAGATTTTACTGGACAGAGCTGAAGCAACCGCAAGAAAAAAGATTCTTAAATAAAACTATACACAGAAAAATACACTAACAAAGATTTGCTTTGGTTACTGTTGCATGTTTTGAAGAAAGATTCGTTAACCAGGGTCCTTCCACAGGAGGACACAGTTACATATTTCACACAGTTCCCTCCTACTACCTTACTCACTTATCTTGTTGCAAATATCCTCCAGCCAAATAGGCAAACACCAGAGACACTTCTACTCCTGTCTGACACACAACAAAACAGGAGGAGACACCAGCCTTGTAAAACAAATTTCTCAGGTGATCATTCCCTATTTGGATGAACAAGTGCAAGCACCTCACCTCAGATGGCAGAGCAAACGTGCAGGACTGCTGGAATGGCCACGATCCAGAACTCAGCACCTGGATGCTGAAATCCACTGGAAGAGAGGTGAAGAGGCTGAGATGAGTTATCCCCCTTGCTCCCACCCCCTCTTCAAACACACAGTCCCAGTTCTAACACAAACAAGAAATAGTTCTGCCTTTTGCTCAAACTAACATGGTGAAAAATCATTAAGCAATACATATATTTTTTTATTCAGACCATAAAACAAAGGAATTCATGTAAGATGTCGCTGCACTTGGAGAGCTTTAGATATACTGTGACAGTCACTCAATTTTCTCTCATTTATAGAAATTGTTACCCTGTTTCTATCCCCACAATGGATTTCTCTTTTGATGTGCAAGTGTAAAAAGTGTAAGCGTTCATTTTTATGTGTAACTAAAACTCATCACTCCACAGTACACAACTGCAAGAATGAACATTTCACATTTATACTTGTAAGGCATTTTGGGCAAGTCAGTAAGAATAATACAAAAACTAAGTAAAATTTAAGCCTGACAATACACAACTCTAAATGTAATCCAACAAATAATTATCAATTCTTCAAAGAATTTGTTTCAATGTGCTTCAATAAAAAAATATTTCTTTATAAAACAGTGATAGGGCTGTCTTACAACCTAAAACACAATATGCTTTTTTCCTTTTACACAAGTATGAACTTAAGTCATATTTTACTCAAAAGAAAAACATCTTTCCAATCAAAAAAAAAAAAAAAAAAAGGAAAAGACAGGATTCAACTTAATTACATACCTAAACATGAGCTGCAAAATCAGGAGGAGGCTACCCATAACAGAAGATATAAAGTGCTATTAGAAGACAAAGTACAGACCTAAAAGACTAATTTAAAAATCCTAGCTATCTTGGTCAAAATAATACTAACTCTAACTTCTGGGGGTATGATGTCTAAATCAAATATTTCCCTCATACATTTAGCTCTGTAGAAATAAGAGGAAGCTAAACTACTCAACAGTAACTTAGGTAAATGTATTACTTACAATCTAATGGTTCTGAATTGGTCAGGTGCTTTTTAAATTGCTCATTCAAGTCCTTGCTTACACCAATATCTTGGAACATCCGCTGCAGCTTGGAGGTATACTCAAAACCACAAGCTTGCTGTATTTTAAAAGCACAGATATGTCAGCAAGACACATTTTTGACATTGGAGAATGAGAAGAACAAAATATCGGAGCCTATTTTCTTAAAAGAAGATGTATAAAGTTCAGTATTTCCCTTACTCAAAGTACTGATCCCAACCAGACATGCTCTTTAACTGTCACCAAAAACTGAAGAAAATTTTGTTTAAAACTGAAGCAAAACAGACAATGAAACGGACTACTAAAAGAGTATTAGAACATATTTTGCTTGATCCTGAATGAACAAGGGTTAATGAAATTAAGCAACTTTTCAGCAGTCATACCCTTGGATAATTATATCCATGCCATTCATTTGGATAAGAATAATTAAGCTGAACTCCATCAGACAGACATGCACTACAAGCTCCTAGGAGGTTTTTTTTGGTTTTTGATTTGGTTTGGTTTGGTTGTTTTAAAAAAAAAGAGAAGACCTCCTAAGTTGTATATTCTTCTATTGTACATAAAATAATGAAATGAAAGGAAATACATCAATGCTTTCCAAGGCAGCCTGAAGACCTACAATACAGAACATCATGGGACAGTCATGGAATACTCACTTTTAGTTTAGAGATCATGCTTGCCTCAGCATCATCACTAGCACTGTTCTGATGTACAAGTCTTTTTGCCAGCATTTTAGCATAGAATTTTTGAAACACATCTTTATCCTCAATGTACTTGAAGACAACCATCTGGAAAAGCCAAGGTAATTTGTAAGAAAAAAAAAAAAAACTATTTAAGCACTTGTCTTGAAAAAGCTGTAGCAGTAGCTACTTCATACAATTTTTAAGGGCAGGGAGTTCGGGGTTTTTTGATTTGTTTTTTTTTTGGCGGGGGGGAGTGGTGGTGTGTGTTTGTTTTAAATGTGTGTACTATTTTAAACACATTACCTGTATATTCCACATGTACAGCCTTATACATGAATAAATACGTAGTGTATATATGTAATTACACAAAAACATATTGTAGAAATTATAGATATTACATGTGTATACAAAAATAAAGTAGAAGCATTCCATTTAGCCACTTTAAATCTGGTGTAAAGTGCTTTTTTTAAATTAAAAAAAGATACAACAAGCCACACAGAGATGAAGATTATTACTGAAAAACTGAACTATTAAGTAATGAAATCAAACATACAAAATAAAAGGTTTTCTCTCATCTGACTTGTGTGACAATCGAATATTACTAACTTGCCAAAGCTTACACAGAAGAGAACTGTATTTATAGACATCTTACCACTTGATTGAGTGTATCTTCCAATTCTGCTTCTTCCGGATTCTTTGAGCTGCAATTAAAGAAGTGCATTTTTAATGAGTCCCAAAACTGCTAAATTAAAACAACATATGGATGTATATGGAAATTTCATAAATAAAGGAACAGATTGAGTAGTTCTGGGATCAAAGACTCTTTAGAGAGGATACAGTCTAGTGAAATGAACACTTCTCTTCACTACTCCACATGTAAGCAATTCTGAAGTATGTGATTTTTTTAAACTATAGGTTGAAGTCCTGGACCATGAATTGCTTGGTACTTCCTGTTAGCCAGATATTTCTCAGGATTTATGGGCTTAAACATGGATCTCGCTTCCTGCCTTTTTTCTGCTGCTAAATGCTATCTTCATTTCTTATCTTAGATAGTACAGTGAAAAGAAAACAGCTCAGAGAGCTGCGTCTTGACTGGGTGAAAGCTCAGGTGTCACCACATTGTTTCCCTCCATATCATGCTTGTCTATCAGGCATACCCAAAATCTAAGCTGCAGAAAGCTGCTATTTATAAAGGGGAAAACAAATCCTTTGCTGAAGGTAGGAGGGGATGGGGAAGGGAAAAGTGAGCAAGTTCTTCTGGTTTGGGGTTCTTTGGTGGTGGTTTTTTTCCTCCCCCAAAACAGCTAGAAAAGTTGCCAGTGACAAAACTGACACCAATCCAGTATGAACTGAACTGATACCAACTCAACGTATGAGCTGCTGAATCATTTGAAGCCAAATACACAAGAGGTTAGAAAGCAGTTTTTGTCCTCCTCAATTTCTGCCCAGATGGAAGAGGATATAGAGAAAACAGGAGGAAAGCAAGAGTTTTAATGCAAAAAGGGAATGTGCGTCTCTTCTTTACAACATATAACACAACTCAAATTTTAGGGAAAAAAAAATAAAAAAAACCCTTCTGTTTTATTAAAAAACTAGAACTTAGTTTCCTATAAGGAAAGAAAGGTCTTAGATCTTTTATTATTTCCCCTCTCTTCTTTAAAAAAGAAAAGTAAACTCCATACAATCTTTAGGAATGGTCCTATTGAAATTTCTGTATTCAGAATTTGGCATAATTAATTTTTCTTGAAATGTTAAGTTCTGTTTCTGAAGACACAATATAAAACTTCATATGCTAAAACCTTTTAAAACAAAAGCCAACCTGAAATAATAATTTGTCTTTGAAGACGTACCTTTTCTTTAGTAAAGAGTCACAGTATCGTGCCAGTAGCTCTGGGGATTTACTGGATGATTGAGCCATTTTTGTCACTGCATTATTATTTATAAATCGACCACAAGCCTATAAATCACAAAAGACAGTGAAATTTTGGGAGACAAAACACTGATTAGAAAAAAAAATGTTCACTGTATGCCACTACATATACTTACTTTGTCTAGTGCAGCCACAAAGCCAGCATCATTGTTGAATGCAGACATGACTAAAGCATTATATTTCTTATGGACGTCCAACACTGTCTGTACATACATTTTTGGATCCTGCAATAAAAAGAGATTGGTTTTTTGCAACCCATTGACTTTCTGCTTTCTAATTCCTCCAAAACGGAGCTACTCACTGGCCTAAGCATATTTCTACGTGGAAAGTCTACAAAGTATTAGAAATATTTTAAAGGTAAAATAATACCCAGACTAGTTTAGGCTCTATATCCAGGACTGACTTACATTAGCACAAGCTTTCATTTACAGCAACCAGAGTGCAGAGTGTACTACATTATATAGTACAAACGAAGATAAAACTACTTAACCATTGCAAACATTTCCAAGAAGGAAACATTTCCATTTTCAAAGACATAAGCTTAATTCGAATCAGACCCAAGAAAGCTGGACAATCATAAAATGGCAGTTGCTATAGAAGAAACCCTCAAAATAAATCTCTGTAGTAAGGACTGTCGTGGTTTAGCCCCAGTCGGCAACTAAGCACCACGCAGCCGCTCGCTCACCCTCCCCCTCCCCGGTGGGATGGGGGAGAGAATCGGAAGGGCAAGAGTAAGAAAACCCATGGGTTGAGATAAGAACAGTTTAATAATTGAAAAAAAGAAAAAGAAAAAGAAAAGGGAAAAGAAAACAAGTGATGCAACCGCTCACCACCCGCCAACCGACACCCAGCCAATCCCCGAGCAGCGATCGCTGCCCCCCGGCTAACTCCCCTCGGTTTATATACTGAGCATGACATCATATGGTATGGAATAGCCCTTTGGTCAATTTGGATCAACTATCTTGGGCTGTGCCCCCTCCCAACTTCTTGTGCACCTGGCAGAGCATGGGAAGCTGAAAAAGAAAGTCCTTGACTAGTCTAAGCATTACTTAGCAACAACTAAAACATCAGTGTGTTATCAGCATTCTTCTCATACTAAATCCAAAACACAGCACTATGCCAGCTACTAGGAAGAAAAGTAACTCTAACTCAGCTGAAACCAGGACAAGAACATAATAGGTGTATCCCCAATGGGTACAACTTTGTACAGAGACCTCAGTCATTGTTGACAGTTCTTAAAAATTATCCGCTCAACACCCAGTGGCAGCCAAATGCCAATAAACATCAAGTTTATGGCACTCACAGAGTCCTATGTGCAATTACTGATCTCTGCATCTCAATAAAGATGGAGTGGAGTCAGAGCAGGAACAGCGAAGGGCAACTAAAACACCAGGCAGACAGGGCAGCTACTATACAACAGACTAAAAAGGCTGTAAGTCTTCAATTTGGAGATAAGAAGTTTGAAAGGGCGTATGACCAAGGCTTACAAAATCAGGAGGATGACTGAAAAGATGAACGATCACTAAAAGCCACATTTTATAACTACAGGGCACTTGATGGAAGTGATAGGAAACAAGTTTAAGACAGATAAAGAACATCTTTACATATAAGGTAGTGGACTTCTGGAACTTGCTGCCACAGGAGGCTATTGGAAGCAGATAATATCAGCAGGTTCGAGAATGTATTAGACAAACTCACGGACAACAGGTCCATAAATAAAAACTAAAAGGACTGGGCATGGAGGTACTCCTGTAACATTCCTATCGTAAGAGTTCTGGATGCTGGCAACAAATGGCAAAAGATGGGCAGGATTGTATCAGGATCCTGAAAAACTTTTCCCATTGCCACTGAAGACAGACACAGACGACGTGGACCACCGATCTAATGCCTTGCTTGAGATAAAGAACTGAGATTATTGAGAAGCTCCCAGACAAGAAATTCAAGTGGACTTGAAGGACATTCAGAAAAGAGTCTACTGATTACAAGGACTCCAAAAAAAATAGCCAAAGGCACAAAAAGCAGTAATCTTCTGATTGAAGAGCAGTCTCGTTAATACAGTTAATGGAGGCCAGAGCACAACTCATTCTGCAGTAAAAATCTAAAATAGGTCAGATGAGTCAAGCTGGTATGACTATTTCTCTCCACTGAGTACAGAGAAACTGAGAAGCATTTGCTCAGCTGATTATCTGTTTAAACACAGTACAGATAAATGAAGTTAGGCAGAATCAATCCTACCTAAGTGTGATAGAGGGCTAACAAGACAACGATGAATAGCAATACAGCGGTGTGAAGGATATTGGAAGAAGAGGCGAGATGGTTCCCACGGGAGACAGTCAGAGATACCATTATGAAAATGAAGAACAAACGTGTGGAAAAAGAAAAGGAACAAAAGAGGAAAAAAATGAAGAAACAAGAAGTGTTGCGATCAGGAAGAGTTTTGTAAACAGTTGGAGTCAAAAGAACTGATACATACAAATCTCAGGCTTCCCCTCTCAAAGATGAACTAGTTCCTGGAGAAAGAGCTTTCATTTTTCTGGGAAATTCTTCAAGGCCTAAGTACAAAGAAACTCAAGAGTGATGACCACTAGGGGGATGTGTCAACCATGGAGCATATCTGATTTCAAAATTTGTGACATCTACAAATGAAGCTGAAGATACCTGAACTTAATGATTCATAAAAGATTAACACTGCTAAAAAGCTACGCACTTAAAACTATAGAAGTGAACAACAGACACTACACACATGTAAAATATTTTAATCTGGCTAAAAACCGAAGTTTTTACTGTTCATGCAGTCATTACACATTACCACTTTAATGATTACTAGTATGAAGCTATTTCAAGAATATCTGAGGCCAATAGCAGGTTAAAATGGACTCTGACAAAAATCAAAGTTAAACCCCATTTTAAATAAAATTTACCAGAATCTATATTCTATCCTAGTTTTGCTTTGTGCAACATTTCACTTTTTTTTTTGCTAGAAAGTGTCATATTTTCTATAGACAAAAAGGTTAGCAAAGGGTAAAAACAACTTCATGTTGCCGAGATTCAACCCTAATCAATGCAAAATTAAGTCTGAAATTACAATTATGGGATAAAATCAAGAAAGCCAATTATATGGCTAAACAACCACAGTGTTGCGGAAGACCTGACCTGCTCCTTATACTGTGACCTCTCCAACCATTTCAGTTATCTCTCCCTCTTACATTTCTCATGCTTTTCCAAATAGAAGAAAGCCATCACCAAAAAACTAAAACCAACAGAAACTTTCTCCACACAGTCCCATCCAAGTCAGAAGCCTTTAAGATGATGAAATAAAATACAGTCCGCTGGAGGATAATGCTTCTAGAAACAGTGGACTTTCAGGTCTATTTGTAAGCACAGGATGTTTTACTTGCACAGCCAGCTTTCCAAGCAGCATGACATCCTGACAGAGAACAAAAACTCAGAAGGAAAAAAAACCCAAAACAAACAAACAAAACCCCCAAAGCTCAAAGAGTAGTAACACAGTGACATGACTGTTGTTTTAAGCCTATTATCAACATTTGAAAATTGCCTAGTCCTCACAAATTAAATCAGTGAGAGGGAAAACATAAGCAAACTGGAAATTATATCAGGAAGCATTCACCCTCCTCTAATGTAAAACTGGCAGCAACCACACACTTATTTTGATGGGATACTTGCATTTAGAGCAGCTTCTCCACATTTCTCAATTGCAGCTAGACCCTGATTATGAATGTGGGTTTCCAAAAGTTTTTTCAGCTCTCCAAGGCCATCCTGGATTCGAGATACAAGGTTATACATGCGTCCCAAGTCTGGAAAAAAAAAAAAAAAAAAAGGAAAGCCAACATCTTCCATTTGTACTAGCTATGACTCCAATTTCTCATTTGTAAGTTGCCAACAGGAGTTAAACATCCATCATCAACAAAAAACATATATGCAATTGCTCCTGTAAAAAGCCAGAAAAAAATACAGCAAAAAATTATACAGTATAGCAAATCTTTGCACTAACCTGGGAAGCTAAGACTAGTTAAAGAGAAAACAACCTGTTAAATACTAAGATCTGTTCTACCTTCACAATGCTACATAAATCTCATGAAGAAAAAAACCCTAAATCATAGAAATATATTTACTTCTGATTTCTAGTTTTCATAAGTTTAAAGAGATGCAATGATTTGAAAATGGAGTTAAAACCCTCTTATTTAGATGAAGTTTTGAAGTGTTACCATGAATTAGGACTGTCATTAGTGTTACTGCTGGCCATGCTAAGAGTACAGCATTCTCCAGCTGACCACTGTCCTTTAAATCTTATTCTGATCAGGACAGTTCTCAGAGATCTAACACCACCTGTAGCCTTTTGTATATTAACACTTCTACTTGGGGCAGCATCAGTGGTAACAGTTGGAAATTTAAGGCAAAATGTTATGTATTGATATGACCTTAGCAGATAAACTGAAACATTATAAACCAAATTTCCTCCAATAAAGCCATCTCTTAACAAAACATTTAAGTGACTGATTACCAGTAGAAATAATTGTATCTCAAGGAAAGAAAAGGTTCTGAAAAGCATTAC
This sequence comes from Balaeniceps rex, assembly GCA_013401315.1. NCBI lineage: Eukaryota > Metazoa > Chordata > Aves > Pelecaniformes > Balaenicipitidae > Balaeniceps > Balaeniceps rex. The sequence continues at coordinate 35,346 of VYZW01050244.1, forward strand.
CACAGAATAAAACTAACAAAGGTAAAAAATAAATTGGACATAATTTCACATATGTTAAAGCTTCATACTAAAATCTCACCAGTTTTCAGTCCAATATCGAAGAGGGTTTTGTTTTTATTATTCATTTTCAACAGGGCAGATGCTTTGTACTTTCTGAGTGCAGAACTCTTTTTAAAAAAAAGAAAAAAACCAAAACTAAAACCGAACTTTAATATGGCCATAAACCAGGTACACAAACCTACTAGTTACCTCTTGTAATCTTGCCCTCACTGAACAGGCACTCAAGTGAAACAGTAAACAACCAAATTAGTTACTGTAAACTAATGAGGATATTTCACCTGGTTGAATCCATCTTAAGGCTGTCAGCTGCATCTAAAGCACTTCTAAAGTGTCAGGACTTCTCTGAAGGGCTTATGAGCAATTTATTACCACCTGAGGATTATCAGATTAAATAAAACAGAGCAATCAAGCAGCTGTATCACTACCTAACTCTGAAATACAACACACAGAACTTGATGCTTTTAATACTGAAGCAATGACACCTCTATTCAGACTTGTTTCCATATAATGCTTTCTATTCCTTAGAACTTGAGCAAGTTTAAACTTTTGGATTTGAAAAACAAGCATTTTTTCTCTCCGAAAACCACATTTGCAACCTGATATTAAACTTTTATAACAATGTAAGAATGCTGGTTTTTTACCTACAGAATTTTAGAGAAAAAATAGGAAAATAATGCCATGCATAGATATAATAAGCTGCTGCTAGACCTACCCACAAATAAGGGGGTCACAGGTCGGTCTATCAGTCACAGTCGGTCACTCTATTTGGTGAAATATTGAAGAGATGCTACAAAGCCTCAAGAAGATTTACACAGTAACTCCGCCTAAATCATTACAGCCTGCTCCCAATAAACATAATTATTTCCTGTACATATCATACTGATGTGAATAGGTAACTCATGACAAATGTGTCCTACAACCTTTATAACTAGTTGCACAATGCGATTAAAAAGTTACAGAACACCAACAGGA